>MU377095.1:0-116440 GCA_022495195.1 Xylaria digitata
GTAAGTACTTTTGCATAGAAAATTAGCTTACAGGGTACTCCAAAAAAAGTGCGAAACTTGCTTGTGTGCGAAACTAGCTTGTGTTATGGGTTATTTATAATGATAAAACATCATAATACTTAATTATGATAGGTGTAGTAGCGGCAGCATAGTGCATTAACTGAGTAGTGTTGGTACCTGTTCTTTATACTGTAAAGAGGTACAAGGGAAGGGACAGTGTATAAAGGCTACTCCTTACAGTGCCTATAAGTCAATTACTCTATTACTCCTATAACATTAATATTCAAACCTATTTTTATAAATGCCCTAGTAAAAAATAATATACAAGAAGAAGAAGAGGAAGAAGAAAAGGTTGGATATGATATGTAGCACACAGACAATAATATTACACTACCTGGGCTACGCTCTGCTAGGCAACTACAAGGACCATGGCAGCTGACTAACAGCTACACCCCATGACTCAGGTGCATAGTGGCACAGAGTCTTAACTGACTCCCTTGCGCTGAGTAATTACCTACTAGGTAACTTTAACTTCGTCGTTAATATGTTTACTTCTTTACACTACCAGTGGAACTTTAAAGAAAATGACAATACAAACGCTGCTATAAATAAAGCTAACGATCTACATACTGCTGCAAGACTTGCAAAAGCTGGGAAAGCTATATTGAAATGGCTCTAAGGTGGCGTTACTAGGTTGGGCGCGAACAGGCCCTCTCATATCAACCTGGACATGCTTGATTTTCGCATTCAGCTTGATTTTCGCATTCAAGTTGTCCTTGGGAGGCCGAATGTTGAGGCGACCTCTCGAATACTGTCGGAGTGCGCTCATAAATTTAAGTGCAAAGTATTATCAACATTCGGGCGTCAAGCACTAGGAGCGTCGCGAGAAGGAGGATGCTACATATTACAATCTTAAAGTTTATTCACTTATTTAATTGTTTTCACTAGTGTAGTAAGAACATTTAACACCTAAAAGCTTGCAATATACATATTAACCTCTATCAATTCCACACCTCCTTATGGTGTCTCTACATCTCTTATAGTGCAAGCAACTAAATAGAGCGGCAAGACTATCGACCCAAGAGAGCAGCAAACGTTATAGCAAAGTCAAGTGCAAATGAAAATCATCGTCCACAATTTTCAAGTTCTAGCTAGAGCATTGGCATCAGCGCATCTGTATTAAGGTTCAGCGAAATATGTGAACTGCCTTGGGGCAAAGCGGAGACTCTCACCAATGGTTTACCCAACTGGCACAAAGAATTTCCGCCTACTAGGTGTCCTTTAAAGCTAACATGTGCTTAGATCATTATCCCAACTTGCAGAAATCTATCTTTGGAAAAGCCAGCGAACAGCGGGAAGCCATCACTGCCCCAGGTCAAATCCAGACAAGCACGTGACTCTTTCGTTAGGTATCGACGGAGTCACGCCCTCCCTTTCTTCTTTCCTTCTAAGCTCGCGTCTAAAACTACTTCTACCAACTCATATCTAACACAACAACTATATATCTCTCGACTCATCTAGAACATTAGAGTCCACGTCCATTATCGTAATCAGCCAGTTTACAAACCCATCGTCACCCCTTCTTCTACCTCTCAGTCCACATAATAATTGTTGTCACGTTTGTCAATCGATTCACAGTATTGGTTCTTTCTGTCCTAGGCTACATCTATCGATTATTGGCCAACACCTTGCAAATGTCAACACTAGGTCATCCTCTACCGCCCATATGTAAGCCTACGCATATGCTAGTGACTTGCTTGTTGCAAATAGTACTAGTTTAGTACACCCTCAACTACGTTCAACTTGGAAGGGGGGCGTTTCGCACCAACAGCTTCTCATAATTGCCATCCTCGATTGGTATCCAACTAGTATAAGCATCCTTCAACGCTATATATTAAGCCAAGATAATCTCAACTAGCAATTTAAGGTTAGTAACAAGCATAACCTCAGGTTATTCCGAGTTTTGTGCTCAGCTCTGTTATTATTATGCGTTTTAATAATGTACCTAGTATTGCTACTTACCTCTTTAAACCAAGTTGAGGCTTAACTTTACCTAATACACTAACCTAGGTATTTGTGTCCACTAATGTGCATATTTACAGGGGTGCCTCACGGGCTGCTGTTGTGCACTAAGTTAGAGCCCCGATAGAATGCTGTACTCTATACCTAGGTACCTCTTTCGTCTCCAGGGCATATATAAGGGTTAGTTACATATGTAGATAATGAAGGAAATTAAACTTAACATTTACTATGTACATTGGGTACCTTAGGTAGCTAAGTACTACATGTGCCTCTGCCCATACCTTGGGTACCTTTACCTCAGGTACTGTAAGTGATGCTAGGTAAACTAGTCTCTACCTTCTAAATGAATTAAAAAGACCCGCTCTCCCAGTCTCCAGTCTCTAGACTCGGGCCGCGTCGCGCGACTGGAAAGCTGATTGACCGATTTTGAATTGCGCCTGTGGCTTCAGTTGACTGGAAACCTGAGACCATCCATTCATTTCCTTTCAACTTACATCCGAGCCGCGCGCATCAGCATCATTCCTCTTCTAATTACTATCCTCGCTTACTATCACCAATCTGTACAACTCCATCTCGACAAGTCTCCCCTTACCTCATCTCGTAACACTTTATTCATGACGATATGCGAATTACAAGTTTAGACTTTCAGTCACCATGCGCATCATTAAGCCATCATGGCTGAGCCATAAAGGTGCCGTTACATTGTTGCCGGACACCCAACGAACATAGGTAGCTAATCTTGTGATAGGCGAACAGAAAGATTTTGAAGTGTATAGTTGTCATGTATCGCCGGATGGGAAGCGTCTAGCGACGGCTGGTGGTGGTATGTACCCATTCTCTCTAGTTTGAGTTTGCTATACCCTATCCTGTTCTCTTCTATTCTGTTCCATTCTCGTCTGACTCAAAGTTAAAAGATGGCCATGTTCGTATCTGGTCGACCGAAGCCATCTACCGTGCTGATGACCCGTCTTTCACCGGCCCTCGTCAACTATGCCACATGAGCCACCACCTCGGCACCATACACTCTGTGCGCTTCTCCCCCAACGGCCGATACCTCGCTTCCGGCGCCGACGACAAGATTATATGTATATATCAACTCGAGAGCGGCCCTCCCGCCATTGCGCCGTTTGGAACTAGTGGTCCACCCCCCGTCGAGAATTGGAAGACGTCCAAGCGACTGATTGGGCATGAAAACGATGTTCAGGACTTGGCATGGTCTCACGATGGTTCCATCCTGGTATCTGTTGGTCTTGACTCCAAGGTGGTCGTCTGGTCCGGGCATTCATTTGAGAGGCTCAAGATTCTTTCCTTGCATCAGAGCCATGTGAAGGGCATCACCTTCGACCCGGCCAACAAATTCTTTGCCACCGCAAGCGATGACCGCTCTATCAAGATATTTCGATTCACTTCTCCAGCGCCTAATGCCACTCAGCACGATATGGTTAATAACTTTCAGCTCGAGACGACTATTAGTGCGCCTTTTAAATCTTCTCCGTTAACTACGTACTTTAGACGGTGCTCTTGGTCACCAGACGGTAACCACATTGCTGCGGCTAATGCTGTCAATGGGCCCGTCAGTTCTGTCGCAATTATTGAACGCTCTCGATGGGATAGCGAGATCAACCTCGTTGGACATGAAGGCCCGACAGAGGTCTGCATGTTCTCTCCGCGACTATTCCACACCAAAAAGCCCGTTGAAAGCGGCACCACGAATGGCCAGTCAGCTGGTGGTGCACTTGTCACCGTAATCGCATCTGCCGGTCAAGATAAAACACTGAGCATCTGGAATACTAATACTTCGAGACCGGTGGTGATCTTGCAAGACTTGGCTTCTAAATCTATATCAGACCTAGCCTGGACACCTGACGGGCAAACACTCTTCGCAGCCAGCCTTGATGGGAGCATTATTACCGTAAAGTTTGAGACTGGTGAGCTAGGATGGGTCGCAAATCTTGAAGAAACTGACAAAGCCCTGTCCAAATATGGCGCATCCCGCAAAGCTATGGGTATTGCTGAAGATGTTGACGGTCTTCGGTTAGAGAATCATAGCAAAGAGGGGGAGCGAAAAGGTGCTGAATCTCGGATGGGTGCCCTAATGGGTGACTTTCATCCCCTTCCTAAAGATGCTGCACCAACTACAAACGGCGTGAAGACAGGTACCGCTACACCAACTGCTCCACCGTCCACCAATGGACAGGCGGAGACCGAACCAGAGAAAGAGAAAGAAAAAGACCAAGCCGGGGCAGCTGAAGAAGCGGCTGACAAAACTGCCCAGCGGATAAACGTGTTGAAGTCACGAGTGACGATTACCAAAGATGGAAAGAAGAGAGTTGCCCCAATGCTGATCTCCTCATCCGGCACTGGCCAATCTTCTCTCCCCCAAACGCAGCTTGTTGGGTCTAGCACCTCTAAAACGGCACAAAATGATACCCCGCAGACCATACTCGATTTATCTAAACCGTACGACGGACTCCCAGAAGGTGGTCTGGCGGCAATGCTTCTTGGCAACAAGCGAAAGGCCGTTACAATTGAGGGTGAAGACGATGAGGAACATCCAAATAAACGGCCAGCTACCTGGCCTAGGTTGATTCAGCGTAATGGTGTGGATGGACTAGAGAACGCCGCACTCGAGCCTCCCAGACATGGGTTGGTTCCTACACCTGAATACCTCCGTCCAGTAGTGCTCAATCCTTCCATCGCCATCTCGCAAGTCCGGCTCGCGGTACCTAAAGTGAGGGCTCATATTCTTCGACCCTTGGAACGTGGGATACTCCTCGAAGATACCACACTAGAAGATGCGTCAAAAATTCCAGAAAACATAATCCTAGAGGCGAGGAACCCTGCGTCTCTACGAGACCCATCACATATTACAGCCACTAAACGTGGTACAGTACTCTGGCAGGATTATCTTCCTAGGGCTATCATCCTGGTAACAGGTAGCAAAAAATTTTGGGCTGCTGCTTGTGAGGATGGTAGTCTGTATACATGGACGCCGGCGGGCCGCCGCTTGATCAATGCTATGCTACTTGAGGCTCAACCCGTCATCCTTGAATGCCGTGGCTGGTGGTTGCTATGCATTACGGCAAGTGGTATGTGCTATGTCTGGAATATTTACACTCTCTCTTCACCTCATCCTCCCATCTCTCTTGGACCTATCCTAGAGGCCGCTATCAGTTCACTTCAGCCCCATGGCGCTATGCCGGCACCTGGGGTTACCTCAGCACATTTGAATTCGAATGGACACATTATTGTCACTCTAACTAATGGTGATGGATATTATTATTCGCACACAATGCATACCTGGCAACGGCTATCGGAGTCCTGGTGGGCTGTGGGGAGCCAATATTGGAACAGCAACGATTCCTCTGTTGGTTCATTGCAAACCACAGCCGTAGGCTCTGCAACACCTCAAGGTGGTAAGGGCGACAAGAACATAATCTCAGCCGGCATCATCCCCTTCCTGGAGAGACATACCACCAACGAATTTCTACTAAAGGGACGAGCATACACGCTCCAGCGACTAATTAAAATGTTGCTATCCAAAGATGGTTTTGAGACTTTCGAATCCAGTGTGAGCATTGCTCATTTGGAGAACCGCATTGCTGGAGCGCTCGAACTCGGGTCAAAGGAAGAATTCCGACTGTATCTACTGATGTATGCCAAGCGTATAGGTGCAGAGGGTCACCGTGGGAAAGTGGAGGAGCTGTTGAACAGTTTACTCGGCGGTGTTTTACAGGACAAAATAGGTGAAGGAAACGACAAGGGCCGGGGCTGGAATAGCGAAGACAGCGATATTTGTGGGTGGGACCGAAAAGAATTGCTCAAAGGAGTGTTGATGATTCTAGGTATGTTTGTGATGAGGACCCGGGCGAATGGCTACAGTGGAGACTTACAAGATTACACAGGAAAATTCCGGGAACTGCAGCGGCTCACAGTACAATATGCGCGTGTGCTCGATCTCACGCTTGAAGACGACTCACTACCAGACGATGCCATGGTTGTTGAAGAGGCATGATGGGGAAATCATATCGGATGCCAGGACACGGCAGCTTCGGGCGTTGGATTGGGACGGGTATCTTTCTTTTTCTGCTGGTATTCATCGCTGACTACCGGGGCTTGGGGATGAGGGGTTATCTGATGGAAGCTGATACCACTGTATTATAATAGGCTAACGAATTGGCTTTTGTGATTGTACGGGTTGATGATGGATCCTGGTCCAGTGTATGTTTGGTTTGTTTGACGATACTTGGTCAGTCTATAGCAAAGCAAGCTTGGACGGTGGTTAGCGTCATACTAGTTTTATGGGGGGTTATTATACATAACTAACTCACCTACTGATTTCTAATGTGGTTTTGGCGGTGTGTGTGTTTCTTTGATCATGTGATACATAGCTGCAAGCAAGGTTGCCCGCTTGGTAGGTGAATGTGTACGTGGATGGACGTTGGGCGTTTGTATGTGCTGTGGTGGTTAGATGTGGGTGAGAATAGGTTTTTATGTTCAATGAAAGCCTGCACACACGACGTATGCAGTGGGAAGGGGAAGTGACGGAGAACAGCCGAGCTACTGATGGAATATCAATATTGACAGACGTGATGTTGTCCCGGAGGTTATCATGGCGTGGCGGCTTATCGGCGGCATCGGGGGGGCATTGATTGTGTTTGCTGTTCTGGCTGTCATTGTCTCCTTCTTATCAAGACCTCGACCCTCTAATGTAGGTAGGTCCCGACTTCCTGCCTCTGGAAGCATTCACAATGGTGTCACCATAGACCCTGAAACCGACCAAGTACCACACAACGTACCCAAGGTAAACCATCTACACATGATTTTGAATGCGGGACATTAATACAATACAACCTCTCTCTCTCGGCCACCCTCTTCTCTTCCCACCTCACACCTATTTACACCACCACCAACACACACTACAACCTCTTCTTCCTCTTCCACTACCTATTCTGCGTCTTTTCACAACCACCACACAACACAATTCTATACTGTACAACACAACAACTTCCCAACTTTGCATAGCACCAGCACAACTGACAATAAAAACAACAGCATCGTCATCATCATCGCCGACAATACCACCCATCACTACTCTGGGGTTCTTTTCCGGACAATCGTCCCGTAGAATCTGTCCATTCCTTTATCCCACCCCTCTTGATATCGTTCCTGTAACTCCCTATTTCCCTCGGACTCCTCTTCGGCAAATATCCCAAGAGCTTGTCTCTAGCACCAGGGCTCACGTTGGTGCTCAGGCAACTTTGGTGCTTTCTTCACAAACAGGCATTGTACCAATACCAAACGCCAAATCCACGGTTAATTGAGAGTAGCATGTAAGTCTTTTTTTTTTTCCCGCAGTTATTTATTCTAGTGATCTTTGTCACAAAACCATTTCATCCGTGCTTTTTCTGTGTTGAATTTTCTTGCCATTGAGGGGCTGATGACGTACGAAGTAGCTGTTCTAGCAACAAACAATGCCTGCTGCCTACCATCGTCATTCAGCTAGTACCTCGAGTGCTGCGACCGGGCCGGGTGTGCATGTTGCTCGTCAATCTGATGGAAGCCATCTCCCTGCATGGTCAGCCTCAGGCAACGAGGGTCTTGGTGCAAATCCTGTGAGAATCACCACTCCCGAGAACGACTTTTCCAACGTAGCGAGCACCACAACTCCATTGCTCGATGAATCTTATGTCAAGCAGCGGGGGTCTGGCTGGGCTTTTCTTGCACGTCGTGTTCGGTAAGTCTTTTTCTCCATCACGATCTCTGCTCCCCTCTCTATCGTCTCCCTCACTGTCTTAGTCTCATTCACGCACTCGCACTCGCACTATCTATTCCCACATCAGCCACCGTCACCCCAGTCTTGCCTATATTAATGATACTGGACTCGATAATAGGCGATTTTCTCTTCGGAAGTTCTTCGTTTTCCTATGTATGGCTTTTGTCCTCTTTGGTAGCGCCTGGATGATTCGCAGAGACCATGCCAAACGTATGGCTCGAGAGGCCGCCACTATTGACATGTATCTGCCCCCAATCGCACAGCTCTCTGGCCCGGTCGATTCGGCGCGACCCGATCCTCTACAGTGGCTCCGTCAAAACACCGTCTCCAATATCGATGAAATCCCCGAGCAGTACCAACAGTCGCTTTTAGAGACCCGTCCCAAGGCTGCCTTCATTGCTCTGGTCCGCAACTCCGAGGTTGAGGAGATGGTCTACAGCATGACTCAGCTTGAGGCTCGATTCAATAACCGCCCGACCCACCAGTATGATTGGGTCTTTTTCAACGATGAAGAGTTTAGTGAAGAGTTCATGTCATCGGTCAGAAACACAACCAATTCCCAGTGCTACTTCGAGATCATCCCAACAGAGCACTGGAGTATCCCTTCTTGGATTGATACCACTCGGTTTGATGTCGGCCGCCAATTCATGGGCAGTATTGGCGTTGGCAAGGCATGGCTCCAAAGCTACCACCACATGTGTCGATGGAATGCTGGCCTGTTTGCTCTGGAGAAGCGCCTTGCATATTATGAATTCTTTTGGCGAGTCGAGCCCGGTGTTAGTCTTTTTCTAAAATCATGGTAGACTCCAGGGCTAACAGCGGTTTCGCAGGTCGATTTTAGTTGCAATATCAATTACGATGTCTTCCGCTTCATGCGCGACAATAACATGGCATACGGATTCAATATGGCCATTCTCGATGATGCCCGCTCTTTCCCTTCGTTGTGGGACAGAACCAAGACATTTATCAAGAACAACAAGGAGATAATCCATGAAGACGCTGACTATGACTGGTTGCTCCAGAATCCCGTCGAGGAAGACGGCGTCTCGGATGCGTCCCAGCAAGTGGACGAAGACGACAGCAGTCATGACATCAATCATCTCGAGTACAATAATTGTCAATTTTATTCCAACTTCGAGGTTGGATCTCTTGCTTTCTTCCGCAGCGAGGAGCATAGAGCTTACTTTGAACATCTTGATAAAACAGGCGGATTCTATTATGAGCGCTTTGGCGACGCCCCTATTCATACTCTTAGCGTTAGCTTGTTCCTCCCCAAAAGTCGCGTTTGGTACTTTCGCGACATCGGATACGCCCATGGCCTTTGCGAACAATGCCCTCCCCACCAATTCAGACTTACAATCGATTCGGAAACGCAGCAAAATCTTCACGCTCGTGCTCTAGTCATCAATGTGAGCCTTTCAGACAAGCACCGCCGCTGGGAGGTCATATCCCAAGATGTCATTCGGCAAGGAGGCATACCTGGCCTGGCCTGTGGTTGCACGGTTAGCGCGATCGATCACAACAATGCAAAACTCGTGCCGTTTGAGTCGAAACAGCACAAGCCGGAGCACCCGTGTATACGACTATACCTTGGTGGCAAATGGCTCGAGAAGAAGGCTGACTGGGACCAAGAAGCAGAGATTGCAGCTGGGCGAGATGGCTCTGGGGGCTACCTCCTCGACGGTCTGGAGAGCAACCCTTTTGTGCACAGCCACTCCGACGAGCCTAAATGAAGGGAGGATGATGGGGCGTCACTCTTTTCGTATGTTCGCCCAAGTGAGCTGACCGTTAATAGGCAAAGTTTTGTGCGAAACCCAACTCGACCCAAAGATTCGAGTCGAGCCCATATATCCAGACGGACTTGAAGATAGCCGGCATACCATCCTTGCCAGTTGAATCAACTATGTAAAAGGGATCGAAGCCCGAGATTCGGCAATGAAGCAACATAGAGGACAGAGAGCAGCAGGTGCTTCCCGTGGCGTTGCACGAGAGCCGATTTTTGCGATGTGTATTGTTGTCTTTGCCGGGGCAAGGTCAGGGTCATTTCGTGAGGACGTAGGTTCTTTGATTAGCATTTCTTACTTGAACCTAGACGCTACAATTAGAGATCCTGTTTTCTTCGAGCCAAGTGTGCCGTAGACTATTGTATTTTTTTACGGTGATACAAGGTCTGATCGTGGGATGTGATGATAAGTTTGACATGTTACACTAGCGAAAACTTTGTGGAATGAAAAGCATGCCTTGTATTGCTACGGGTGCGTGTATTTAGCTAGGCTCAGAAGTTTGAGTTGACGAATGGCACGACACTGCACAACATTGCACAACATTGCACGACATTGAGGTCACGATCATCCTGTCTTGGCAACGAATCAGATCCCATGTGTTTTGTATACTTATCTATCGGTAAGGGCTATGCCTACTCTAGCGACCCCGGATTACTACCCCGCGATCTCGCCCTGCTAAGGTACAACTAGCTTCTCAGCCAGCCTATCATATCCGGTGATTATTGATATCAAGATGGGGAAAGCAGTGCTGGTTCACTTCGACCTTGGCCACCCAGAAAGCGAGCGTCAGAGGGATCAGCGCGTGAAAATGCGTTTGAGGCTCATAATAGAATAGAATGTCCCTTCACTACCTGTATCCAATTTTCTAGATCTGTTTTGATCTATTCTGATCTATTCTTGCTTTTTTCAATACTCTACCTAAATGCCCGCAATTCACCGATACTGGTTCAGCTCCAGTGATAGATTTCCCTTGATTGCCTAACCTTGTGCTACCCATTCCAGCTGTTTCGCAATGCGCTTCTCCGTGTCCGCCGTGATTACGGCGCTCCTCTTCGCCATATCGAGCCCTCTAGCCTTCGCTAGTACTGGAGCTGCTGGGCCGAAACCCGACACAACGCCCGACTCGCCGCCGACAAAGACGACAGTAGAACAGGTCAAGGCGCGCGAGACGACGCCCAACTTACTAGCCGCGCTATATCAACTTGCCACTGAATTCGACATCCGAGCCTGCGTCCCCCGCGCCTTGCCCCTGATCACGACGCTACCAAAGATCCCGCCAGGTCTGCTGGTCGGCGGCGCCATCCCGCAGGCCCTATCGCAGACGTCGCGCGAGCTTGAAGACGTGTGCGAGTTCTCCATTACCGGCTCCGTTGGCGATACCTTCACTAGCTTCCTCCCCGCTTGGTACGAGTGGTATAACGCCTACTCGGGCCGCATTGCGAGTATTGTTACCAAGTGCCCGAAAGCCGGCGCGCTGGTTAGGACGATTGAGGCGTACGAGACCTGTTCGCAGGTTGTTTCACGGATCTCGGCCGCTAGTGCTAGTGCTAGTGCTAGTGCTACGAGTACGGGTGTGAGTAGCGGTTCTTCTGAGGAGCTCACTACTGCTACGCCCGCCCCTGGGACGACGTCTACGGATTCCCCAGGCGCGGCGCAAGAGACTGGGTTTCTCGGTGCCGCGGCTGCTGCGGCGGCTGGATTGTTGGGTATTGCGGCTGTGCTGTGACACGGATATGTGGGAGATGTCGATGAGCATACAATGCGCTACGATAAGTTGCTATATGGGATAAATACCACTATTTAGAAATATCGTGGCTGAAAAGGCGATTTGTACCTGTTGCTATAGAAAGCCAAATAAAGGATCCAATAATATTCAAGCTGGAATGGATGTCCTGGCCCCCTTGTCCTTTCTTTCCACTCGTTCCATTAGCATCTGCTCCGTAGTCAGATTAAGTAATTGGCGGCCCGGGGTATACCTAGTATTACCGGCTTTCATAGGCACATGTAGCGATTCGAACATGGGAGACTCACCTGAGTCTGACCATGCTTCGCCGCACTCACTCAGCCGAGAATAAGTCAACTACCTAGGTACCCCGCACACGGCAAATGTATGATTCGGTAACGACGGCGGTATACGACGCATTATATGTGATGCTAAACAAGGAATTAATGAGTCTGACGGTTCATTGAATGCTCGCTTTAGAAAACCTTGTTAAAACATACGTATCTTAGTCTATGTTTTACCTAGGAACGCACCCGGCGAACAGGCAGTTATTTACTTACTCAAGATTTCCGGACATTGATCACTTCTTCGATTGACGGGGAGGAAAGTAATGAGCAGTTAAGAAGATAAGGAGGATAGATAAGAACAAGTAAAGATGCCGGGTCTCGTGAAAGAAGAAGAAGAACAGCCGTTCAAGACCTTCAAGGTCAAGGAGCTGCGTCCGACATTTGCGGCTGAGATTACGGGTGTCAATTTCGATGACGTATCTGAGGAGCAGTTTTCCGAGATCCTGGCCGCGATGGCGAAGGTGAGGACACGGCCGTATTTAATCGCTCCTTTCCGATTGTTTCTTGCTCTCATATCCGTCTATTATTATGCTTTATGCTCCGCCTAAAGCTCGACGTACACCTGATGCGTCCAATGCACTCCCAGTGCCCATCACTACCATCATCAACATCTCATCATCATAAACTCGATAGCAACAACCTATGGACACTAACGAACCCACAGTATGGTGTTTGCGTCTTCCGCAAGACAGGATTATCGGACACAGCGCACGTATCCTTCTCGCGGCGGTTCGGAGAACTGGATAACATCCGCCGCTACCTCCCGAACGGGCGTAAACCGCGTTATGGCTTCTACGAGCTCTTCGATGCAGGGAACGTCTCCGTCGAACAATCTTCCTCTTCGCCCGCCGACGGTGACGCAGAGCCGAGGCCGTTAGATCCATCAAGTATCCGCGCCCACACGAGCCGCGGCAACGGGCTTTTCCACGCCGACTCGTCGTTCAATCCGCGCCGCGCGTCGTTTTCTCTTCTTCGCGCCGCCCAGTTGCCTCCGCCCGGCACCGGGGCCGACACGTTATTCGCGGACTCGCGGACCGCGGCCGAAGAGCTAGAGGATGAATTAGTTGAGCTTCTTACCGGCGGAGAGGCAAGCGCAAACGGGCTCAGAAATAGAAATAGAAACGAGGAGAGAGGTCTAGTAGGGGCGCATTCCATAATGCATTCCCGGAAACTCGGGTCCCCGGAATTCTTCGCGGACCTAGACCCCACGGTCGCGCCCATGTACCGCCATCGCATCCTCCAGCGGCACGAGCCCAGCGGGCGGATGAATCTCTACGTCGGCGCGCATATGCATCACATCGAAACGTTCCCCGAAGAAACGCATTCGAATGCAGAAGTGCAGGATGAGAGGAAGAAGTTAGGGCCTGGAAAAGAGATACCCGGTAGTTGGGCCCTGGTCCAGAAACTCAACGTTCACGCCACGCAGGAGAAATACGTCGTCTCGGTGCCCTGGCTCGACCCCACCGATCTCATCATCTGGGATAATTGCGCCGTGCTACACCGTGTCGGGTCCGGGACATTCGAGGGGAAGTATATACGTGATCTACGCAGGACTACCGTGCATGATGACTCGTCTACCGCGTGGGGGTTGAATGATGCCAGTGCCCCATTTCCGTCTTCTTTTACTCCTTCGAGTTTTATTCCCGGTGACAAAGGTGCGTGATGATGAGGACGAGAGGTGGGAGAGGAAGAATGCTTTGTGGTCACTTTAATATTTTTGGGCTGATGATAGTAGTCCGGAACTAACTAGCTAGCTAAATGTAATGTAGAATGCTATGTAATTACTCGCGGTACAGGGCGCAATGAATCCTTATACCTCATGCCAGTGCTTTGCTTGACTTAAACGAGAAGAACAGGAGTATCTGTCGAAGGCGACTATCCGTAGATACCTCAACACCAAAAGTATCGACCCAAGAAAATAAAAAGATTAATCTTACATACTCGAACCTATATATTGTCTAACTAGGCACAATGCAAGCCACCACTTATCATTTACTACAAGCACTGTGAGTAATACTGATTCTGCACCGTGCATGTGTAAGGGGACACGCAAGCCGTGGGTCCGGTGTAACCGCTTCCTCCGCATTGCTACGAGAAAACAAATGTTAGTAAAAATACCGGGTAGAATGTAAGAGCTTTCGTAGGATTCACGTCATAAAAGCTTGGGGGCTAGGGTTTGGAGTCGAAGAAGTTGAATCTTGTTAGGGGTACGCTTTACTTACGCCGTAGTGCTAAGAAACCAAGAGTTAGTCAACACTGAAAACTGGCGATAGGGTGACGGAGACTATAAAAATGAATTACTTACAGGCACAGTCCCAGTGGGCGTCGATGATGGCGGAGAGCTAGTTGTACTTGCCCTACTAGTAGTGGTACTAGTCGTCGCATTTGTTGTCGTCGTTGTCGTAGCTCTAGTGGTGGTCGTCGACAGAGTCGTCCGACTCGTAGTCGTGGTAGTCGAGCCCCCATTTCCACCGCTACCTAGCGACCCGGACGCATATAAGACGCCGCGGCCGTTAGTGCCCACGAACACCTGGCCAGCAGTGTTGCTGCTGCCGGCAAGCTTGCAGCTGTCGATGGCTCCGAAACCTTGGCTCGCTCCCTGAATATCAGTCCACGTCGCTCCGGTATCTCCACTGCCGTAGAGCCGGGCGCCTGCGGACCCCGTGCCAAACGCGTATACGTTCCACGTGCTTCCTGATCCCAGGCCGAGCGCGATCTGGTATGTGTTGGTGAGAGCCGTAGAGACTTTCGTGAACGAGGCGCCGGAGACCGTAGAGCGGAAGATGCCGACATCAGTAGACACCCACACCTCGCCGGCAGTCTTGGGGTGCGCCGCAATGGCGCGGATGGAGGTGGCGCCGCTCAAAGCCCCCGCCGCGGAAAACGTTGATCCGGTGTCCTTGCTGACGTAGAATGTCGAGGAGTATCCACCGTAGAACACTGTGTTGTTCTGCTTGTCTGCCGCGATCACGGCTGTGGCAGGCAAGGAAGAGACACTCGAAAAGGAGCCCGAGTACTGGGAGCGCTGCACACCGTTCGCCGACGTCGACCAGAGGATTGTGTCTGCGCCCGCGGAGTACGCGACCGTGCCGCCTGACAGGGTGGTGCCAGCGCCCGAGTATGCATACCAACTTGCACCGCCGTCGCCGGACACAGCGACTTGTTGCGTGCCGGCCGTATTGCCCACGCGAACGACATTCTTGACAGAAGCGCCGGCGTAGTCGACGCTGGTGGACGACGAGAAAATAGGGTCCATCCATGGCTTCTGCGGCGATGTCTTGAGGGCACTGGACGATGCGAAGGTGAAACCACTGTCATCCCCCACGGCGGCAAGGAGTTCGCTGCCCCCGGGTGCTGAGGCGAGACCAAGTACAGCGAATTCCTCAATACCGTCCGCTAACACTTCGATCGTGATATTGTGCGTCGTGTCCCATTTGGTGAGATCGTGGCCACCGAAAACGGTCAGACCCGTCGAGTAGAGCCAGTGGTCGCTGTCAAATGGATCGATGACGAGCGACTCAATCATCCACCCGAGATCCTTGGTGTCGGCATCTAAGAATCCGGCCTTGACCCAAGGAGCTTTCGTAGTCTTTCATTCTCTCAATTAGAATGGCAATTTTCCGTTTCAGATCACCAAGTGAATGAGACTTACCGACTGGCTATAGTATAGGTTCATGTTGGGATAGCTGGTCCATTCCCAGAGCCGTGACCAAGTGGTGCCACTGTCTGTGGATCGGAAGAGCTGTGCGTCCGGCCACCAGGAGTTCAAGCTGGCGACGACTATGGTCCCGGGCTTTTGCATGTCGACACCAAGACCACCGAAACCGTAGTAGAGATCGCCGCCTGAAACAGGTGTGATATCCTTCCAGGTGCCAGCTGTTATGTCATACCGATACACAGCTCCCAGTGAGCCATCGTAAGGTCCAGTGCCATCACTGTAGGTGAGGTATAAGGCTTTCTCCGTCGGCTGCAGTACAGCTTTATGGGGAAAGTATGTCCCTGGCTGGCCTGATACTGCTTTCCACTGTGTTCCGTTAGTCTTCTATATATCGCGTAGGTACTATGAAATAGGTAATACGTACTGTGCTTCCAGCATCCTCGGTCACCCAGACGCTGGAGGTAGTGTTGTCGGCCGTACCAACGAATATTCTCGACGTAGCGCCACCTGTAGTACCACTGGTAGAATCGAAAGTCACGAACGCAACTCCTTGTGGATCGTTGTTGTACCCGTTGGTGTCGCTTGGGTCGGGAGCGTATGAACCCTTGGCAGTGAAGCTAGAGACCTTAGCAAACGTCACTCCACTATCGGTACTCTTCCACAATCCATTGCCACTACGCGCTCCGAAGTAGAGGATCTTGGAGTTCGCAGGGTCGACCGCAAGACGTTCGCCCACTACAACACTCGGGGTCAGTAATTACCGTTTTGAGCACGATCTGGATAGTTTTGAGACAACTAGAAGCTTCTAAAACACAGATTTGGCCCAAAGAGAGACCTTTCTGCTCTCAAAGTAACCAGAACGGGAACAAAATAACTCCGAGAATTACTCACTACCACGGCCAGGCATATTGCCGCCGACTTTGAAGGACAGAGTAGTCGATGACCATGTTGCGCCTTTGTCACTGCTACGAATGACGGCACCGTTGTTTGGATCCCTACAAGTTTGTTAATCTAGCACTAATGAAATATCGAAGTGGCAAACGCACCAGCTATTCGTGTAGGAGCCCACCGCAGCATATACCTTGGTGTCATCCTGAGGGTCAAGTGCTAGTGCATCAACACCCCATTTGCTCCAATTGGCATTGTCAGCAATGCTATCAGTCACAGCAGTCCAAGAGTCGTCGCTATTCAGCCGGTAAAGACCACCAATATCAGTTCGCGCATAAGCGACACCCTTAGTCTTGGGATGGAACACAAAGCTCGGTACAAAACCACCTCCTCCTCCAATTTTGACATTCTGCCATGTATAGGCAGCCTGGATAGGAGCCGCGGCCGCTAAGAACAGCTCAGTCGCCGTGAACAGCTTCATCGTCAAGGCTTGTCGTCGATTCTGGTGATTGAGGCTCGATCGATGATCAGCACTCGGCCGTTGCTGATCGTCGCCTTAGAAGGACATGCTAACTTATATCTCTCTTGATATACCACTAAATGCAGGGCTAGATGGGTATCGTAGCGTGGAGTGAATTGTGGAAGCACCTCCCTGGCTACTCGGCCATGTGCCCTACTATTGCCATGGAAGCTCGTGGGCCGCCGGAATCCACAGTTAGCGTCTCCAAGCTTCGTGATGCAGGGGATTTCGTGGGAGGTTGAGCTGAGAATTTCCCGCGAATAAAACATTCAACTCAGCACCGTTTCGCCCCGATTGGGCAAGACGGACCTGTCTCCGTTGACAGGACCGGGGTCCCCAGTCAAGTTTACCATGATGTTCTCGAGCATCTTCATCCCATAATCATTCTGTTTACTGAAAAAAAAAAAAAAGCACGTTTAACTCTGCATTAAACCCATTTATAGCATGCCAATATCAAACCTTCCAGTCTTCTATTGCAGAATATCATTTCTCCGCCAGCAATGTTCTAGGTTTCCTAGATGACGTACACCGGAACCCTACCCTATGATCCGTCTTGTCCTTCCTTCCTCAAACCTGATGCTCTCGCTCCTTTTCCTCGACAGATTCTCTTGATTTGTCACGGGACTACCCTGCTTTTGAATCAACATCCACCAACTAGTGAAGTAAGAGAGCTATCGACGATGAGATCGATAGGACTTCCCATGTGCTTAACTAAGCCAAGTCCATTTCTCTTACATTTAAAGCTCCTTTCGGCGGTAGTGTGGAATTATCATATTATAGCCGCCGGTGTCAATGTCACTACGTGATCTAAGTTCCAAGGAGCGCCATTCGGCTTATAACCAACCTTTGTCGCGCAATTGAATAAGGGAGGATAGGCGCCGTTACTGTCAAGTCAATACTCTCAGCACTGTATTTCTATTACGCACCTATTTCCCCATCACAAGCTAGGTCATCAGAATCACCCTTAGCCTCGCGTCGTCATTTTCCTTTGGCTTTTTCTGTCTAGATGAGATGTCGTCAAGAGGGGTTTCCATTATCTTAACTTATACTCTGATGTCAATGGTCTAGTCGGGAGTTTGAGGGCCTCCGTAGTCAGGATCTACAGCCTGTCACCCTTCCCTTCCCTTAGAAGAAATAAGGCGACTTATTCAGAACAGAGAATTTTAAACTTTCCTCCCCCTCTCGGACATCTACAGTAAACAATGAAGGGTATTTATGTTTAGATTTTATCTTTACAGTGGTTTATGACGGGGAGTAATTGTAGGCAGGGCTGATTATATCTTCTCCAGCTCCGACGCCTTCCATAATTATTCGGCTGGCCTCTTGTGTCAGACAGTTCTGTACACTAATAAGAGTCCCGGCGATGATGGAATATGATTTGTCAAGACAGTGATACATGATGCATGGTGTTTAAGCGAGATCAGGGGCCAATTTATTGACACCTACGGTGCTTAGATAGGCGATCTAATGCACAATAGGTATGAGGAGGTAAACATATAAAGTAATCAACATACTTCATAAAAATCCATTTATTAGTGTATACCTTTATGTACATTCGTACCTCATGTAGAAAGCCTCCGTCGTTATATGCATGGGGAACTAATACATGGTAATTGTACACAACATTTTTTTGTCAGAAGCTTTGCTTTCTAGTCTCCTTGTCGGTTTATCTAAGAACACATGTTTGACTATATCTAGTATCTCTTCTTTAAGCTACTGCTCAGTAACAGGTTGAGTTAAATAATAAAGTCTAT
Source organism: Xylaria digitata (assembly GCA_022495195.1). Taxonomy (NCBI): domain Eukaryota; kingdom Fungi; phylum Ascomycota; class Sordariomycetes; order Xylariales; family Xylariaceae; genus Xylaria; species Xylaria digitata. The sequence goes on from MU377095.1 coordinate 18,473, forward strand.
CTTTACCAGCACAAGGGACGACTAAGAGCCTCTTGCAACATCTTTTAAGAACCAAATGCTAATAGTCCTTAGGGGGGGTTTTAATGTTATAACTAAAACGGCTGAGATATATAGCGATATTCTTAAGGGGCTTACCCATAAGCAATTGTCAACTCTGTCATACATTATTAGGGTTCTCCCGTCTCAGCCAAGTGACATGAAGCCTAGCAGCGCTAATGCAATATGCTTTGGATTGTGCTGACCGTATGCTTTGCATTCTCCTTAATTATTCGTCTCACGTCGGCTCTGGTCAGTCTTTCGCTCAGTGCTCTGGTTTGGTCTATTTTCATACCACTCCGGGTACTTGGACATGGTTTCGAAGCTTATGGCTTGTTGCGAAACATGTATTATCAGGCACGCATCATGCAAGCAATTAATGGCGAAAGATGTGAAGCGCCTCGGGATCGGGCCAGCGATTTAGAATTTGAATTACTAAATTCGCGATGCAGCAATACAGCCTACTGCAACAACATCCGCAAGGCATTGAACGAACGTATTGTCGAGTTGGAGCACGAACTTTGCGAGACCGTAGAAGAGCTTGAACGGACCTTCCGCTTCCTACGAGTCGCGGAAGCACAAGCAAATGAACAACGTGCTAAGATCCGTTCTCTCATGGAAGAACTAGGACAAGTTCGCAACGACAATAACTTAAACTCTAAGAAAAGTGCTGTGCAGGAAGATCTTGAGCGACTACAGCAGCAAAACGCACAGTTGAGAGTCAATAATCTGCATCAGTGGAACCGCGCCCTAGAGCAGAAACGACAGGCGATGAAGGCGCGGATTGAATCGGACGACAGAGGGGACAGGATTAGATTGCTAGCGAGTAAATGCAGAAGCATCCAGAAAGAGCTAGATGATGTGCGTAAACGGCTTCAGCATCAGACTAGGAGAGCGGATGAGCAGCGAGAGGCCCGGATACGCTTGGAGGTTGAGAACGAGGGACTCTGTCGTCAGAGAGCGGTGACATGAGGATCGGAATACCGAGGCACATGCCTAGATTTTGTTACTCGACGACTTAGTGTGTATGGAAACTCTGAGGGCGTGATCGGAGTACTTCACCGGCAAGTTAGCCTTCCAAGACGAAGGCAAATCCTCACACTATTTTAACTTAATGCGAATAAACATCTCATTAATTCATCAACTATTCTAAGTTGCTGCACAATATTGCTGAAGATTCTCTGGAATAATTGTGTGATACGGGTTCAGTCTTTGATTCACAAAAGACATAGTTACCCAAGCACCATTGGTCTCACCCGCACCACAGAGCACGCTCCCTATACGTGCATTAAATCGACCATTCTGATATTGATATAGAACACGCGAGTCGAATCATTTTGCTTGCTTTGATACGGCAACTGTCTTATCACTCATGAAGGGATTAATTATATGAGGGGAAATGAAGTTGAAAAGAGTGATGGGTATGATTGGTCTGCTTTCTATACTCAATTCAGCCGGAAAGACGGTGGTGTAGGCCAATCCCTATACAGTCTTCCTTACAAGCGGCACTTGAAAATCGGAGGTCGTGGAACTCTAGGATAGACTAGAGGTATATATCAATCGAAGGAGCCCAGGCTTACCTAGGCACCTATTATTCGCTTCGGAAGTTGGGCCTAGCTATTGTCACAAGCACCAAGGAAGTCAAATATGTTGTTAAACTGGTATCACGGGCTATCTCTAGCCGAGCTCTTCGCCTCGGCTTCGGCGCTCTTACGATTCTCATGTTCGCAACTCGTCATGGAGCGTCTTGACCCCCTGGTGAACCCAGGGGTAGTTGGTTCTCCGCATCTACACCAGATCATCGGCGGTGTTAGTAACCTCCTATCATCTTATTCCGTCAATAGAAACAAACCCGAATGGAAAAATAATAAGAACGAAGCCTCGACTTGAGCTTAACTAACATATCAATACTAGAACACCTTTAATGCCACCATGGATCCCAAGACTCTCAGTATACCCGACGCCGCGACCTGCACGACCTGCACCTTCGCAGAAGATTTCAGCAACTATTGGACAGCAGTTCTCTTCTTCCGCGCGCGAAACGGCACGTACCATCGTGTACCGCAAAAGGGTAATGTGTATTTCGAGGAGTCAAACGGGGGCATGACGATTTACTATATCCCGGGCTACCGCAATACGAAGGTGACGGCGTTCAAGCCCGTGAGTTTCCGAAAGCTAGATGTGATTTTCGTCACTCTGAGAGATGGATATATGCTGAACTATGTGTGCCTAAGGGATTCCGAATGATCACCGGTGACCCGACAATTCGAACACGAGAGGAGGCTTCGAAGTATCGACAGCTCACCTAGTAAGTCCCCTATTGAACTCCTTGGGTATCTCTACGGACCATGAATAATATGATACTTGTAGCCCGTTAGCTACTCGCGATAGATTTACTAACAGCCCACGCCCACTCTTCTAGCACCTGCCTTCAGGATCCTATGACGCGGACAGGCGAAACCCTTGACATGCCCAAAAAGCCTTGTCCGGCGGGGATAATGGCCAATCTGCGTTTCCCAACGTAACATCCCCCTTTCTTCATGCCCACTCGTTTGATAATTAGTCAGCTACTGACTCCATCCAGATGCTGGGATGGCGTGAATCTAGACAGTGCAGACCACAGCAGCCACGTGTCTTACCCTGTAGGCGGGACATTCGAGAACGGCGCACCATGTCCATCCACCCACCCAGTACCAATCCCGCAGCTGTGAGTGATCCTGGAAGTCATCTCTTTCGTCCAGACCCCTCACATAAAACTCATAATAGCGATTACTGACTCCGAGTATCGTAGTTTCTATGAAATCGTCTGGGACACGACGCCCTTTAACAACATCGCCGAGTGGCCGACGGACGGCTCACAGCCTTTCGTCTGGAGCTACGGCGACGCATATGGGTTCGGAAATCATGGAGACTATATCTTCGGGTGGAAAGGCAACGCTCTTCAGAAAGCCATGGATACGAACTGCAATGGAGATAGGTGTAATGGGCTCACCTATCAGACCAGTAAGTCATTCCCGGGCCGTATTCTTCTTATATTAGCAGCCTAGAGAGCTCCAAGTGAAGAACTCTAAGAATATAACTCATGATAACGATGTCTAACTTTGAATGTTGTAGTTAAGCAAGGAAACGCTTGTACCAAGAAGCCGACGGTAAATGAGGATTTAAGCAGTTGTATGTTCTACTCTATTACGCCCCCCCCCCTCCTCTCTCTCTATATATATCTATTCCATCCTCTTCCCCTTACTAAATAAGCTAACGGAACTTGACTAGGGCTACCTGAGTTACCCGGTGGAATGCCAGTGACTGACAGCAAAGGAAACGTAATCATGTAGGCGTTGGCTAGCGACTACTCCATATTTGATAGGAGTAGGACACAAGACTATGATAAATTGTTCACTCTCAAACAGCTCAACGCATTTGCGGGCGAGGATTTTTAATTATTAATGATAACCACTTGAACCTACCTGAATTAGCTAAATGGAGTCTACTTTGAGGCCTTGCGCATGACTTTCTCCTATCCTGAGCCCTCGTCATATAGCGAAGATAATTGCGATGAAAAGGCAAGGGAGGTAGGCAAGTGATTACAAGTACAAAGACTGGAAACCCTACGGCCGGATGAAAGATCTCACTCGCTTTCACGTGCGGTAACTAGTAAACGCTGAGCAGAATATAGGAACTTATGATTATACATATTGTGACGTCTCTACGTTCAAATATTCTAACAAACCACGGATTTTGCAACTAGAAGATGGCGTTTGATTAAACAAAAGAGATGAAATATGTACCATTTGTGGCCTAAACGCCGATGAAGATTAACTAATAATAGTCACGGCTCTCCGGTAGAGGCGTGTCCCCATCTCGCTCCGCTAGTTTTCCCTATTCCGTTCCCCCATGAGCAGTAGAATATATATTTTTTTCGTACACGGCTGACATGCACTAATGTACAATACAGAAAATTACAGCAAGGAGTATGAGCCTTGGTAGGGCAAACTTCATCTACGGTCTAAGAACCGGGACCGCCACCACGTGGTCTCTTTGTTCCATTACCAATTTCTGAGTCACCTCTCGGCCGTTTCGCCCCAGGCTGGAAATTGTCAGCTGAGGGATTCAGACTCGCGCGTCCTTGATGACCGCCTCCACGTCCTCGTTGAGATCCTCCGCCACGTGCGCCTCCGCGGGGTATCTGTGGGCCACTTGGTTTCCGTGCTCCGCCCGGAATCGGAAGATTAGACACCTTAGGAATCTGTGATACAGATGCCTGCGCAGGTGGTGGTATTCCCGAGGGAGCATTTTGTTGGGCTATTGGTAGGCTAGTCTGTGCGAAAGGATTAGCCGTTGCCGTTCCCTGTAGTGCCTGGCCCTGTTGGCTAGTGGCAAATAGATTGGTAACTGGCTGAGAAGCGTTAGGAGCAGCGGGTTTTGGTGGGATGGTCGTAGATGGAGTAGGCTTCGCCTCCTGAGAGACTGGAGCCTGCTTGGACGGTGTTTGCTGGTTTGTCGGCACTGTTCGACTTATTAATTTGAGTTCATTAGACTTCGGCGAAAACGACATACCTATGGTGGTGGTGGACGCAGCGGAACCAGCTGGTGTAGCTATGGGTGCCGGTTGCTTGGGCACTGGGGGAGGTTTTGCCGTTTTGGCGATTTCCCAAACCTCCCCAACGGGGCGTTGAGGTGTTTCCTTGGCTGCAGTTTCAACTACCTCAATCTTGGCATTTGCCATCCGAGCCCGATTTTCTGTCATGTTCAATTTGAGGTTCATCTTCGATGTGGCGAGTTGGGTAGCCGAGTCCTTAGCTTGAGCAATCTTCTGTTCCAACTCTGCTTTTGTAGCTGCCTCGTGCTCCTCCTTCATCCTCTTAGCCTCAGCTGCAAGCTTGCTTTTGATGTTGTTTTGTACAATGCTTCGAACGGTGGCGTTCTTAGAAACTAGCTCGCGGATTTCTTGGTCACCCAAATTGTTTAGATCTGGAATAGAGGCGTTTGGTGTCGCTGCCGGAGCCTCAAACTTGGGTTGTTGAGGTGTACTAGGCATCTTCGTTTCGCCTTGCCCGCTGGCTTGCTCGGTTTCCCAGATCTTTCTTTCTTGCTCCATGCGTAGCTTAAAGTCGGCGTCTAACCTCTCCTTGTCTTGCTGTAACTGGGCTCGTTCACTCTCCATCGACGCCTTAAATTCACTCAGGCGTTTATTGAGCGCCTCTTTCATCTTGTCACTTCGATGCTTGACGATAGTATCCTGATTCTGCTCAAGCTCCTTGGCCTTTGCTTCCCACTCGGCTGCCTGAGCTTCCGCAGCGGTGATCCGATCTTCAAGTTGTTTGCGCTCATCATCCGACAACGGCTGAGATAATGCTGTACTCTCGGCGGAACCATCCTGGTGAGGCTCCACATCAGTTTCAATTGCTGTGTGACCATTAGTTTGCGTATGAGCTTCGGTAACAGCTTGCCCTTTTTCAGCGATAACAGAGCTAAGTTGATTGCGTGTGTTTTCAAGCTCCTGCTCGATGCTAGCCTTTTGTGACGATATAGTCTCCAGGTCTGAGCGGGTTATATCAAGCTGGTTTTGGAGTTCAGATAAGGCAGTTTGGGAGTCAGCCGACTCTGAGGGCGCTACGGGAGCAACATTCTTCTGCGCTTCAGCCCGCAACGAATCGACTTGTCGCTTAAACTCCAAGACCTGTTCCTCTAACTCGATTTTCACCTGTTTGAAAGCTTCTAGCTCCCCCTTAGTACTAGCAAGCTCACTAGCAGCCTCTTCAAAACTTCGCTGTACTTGTTCTTTCTCGGTGACGACAGCATTTTTAGCTATTGTAAGCTGTCGGGATCGTTCCTTAGCCGAGTTTATGAGTTTTTCTCGGATCACCGCCCAGTCGGCTTCCTTCGCCACGATTGATTTCTCCAATTCCTCAATCTTCTCTTTGAGGGGGGCCTCGGCTTCCAGCAATGCATTTCGTTCACTCTCGAGACTAGCCACCTTTTGCTTTAACTCCTCAACTTCAGCTGGGTCCGTTCGGCCGTGTTTCGAAAGGATATCCTCGGTACGCTTTTGCCAGCGGTCACGGTCTTCTTGCAGCTGTTTCATCTCGGCCTCCTTGAAGCTTTGCTGGCTCTGAAGTTCCTCGATCTGAGCTTCAAGTGGTTGGATAGTAGACTCGAGTTCAGCAATCTTGGCAGTCTTTTCGGTTAATTGGGCCTGGGCCTGGCGAGCTTCAGTTCGAAGCGCGGCGCTGCTTTCACGGAAAAGATTAAGTTCCTCCAATTTACTCATGAGGTCCTTATGGGCCATGGTATTTCGCTCATTATCGCTGTGAGAGCCACGTTCTTGCTCAAGTTTGAGCCTGGCTTCATCAAGCTGAGACTGAGTATATTCCAGCTGTTGTTGCAATCTTTTGGCATCCTGCACCTTAAGTTCGAACTGTACCTCAAGAATATCCTTCTCACGCCGAAGATAATTGCTCAACTCTCGGTATTTGTCGGCGTCTGAGCTGCTTGGTTGAGCTGATATTGTCTCAAGCGACTCGTTGTTTGAGGTGCGGCTCTCCTGTAGTGCTGAAATCTGTCCAGTCACATTCTCGAGCTGTTGATGCAACAGTTTGTTCTGCGCGTTTGCATCCTCCCAACGGCTACGAATCTCCGAGATTTCTTGCTCAAACCTTTGTCGACGTTCATCCCAAGAGCTTTCACTCTGCATTAGGGTAGCCTTAGCGGATTCGGCCTCAGCTTTGCATTTAGCTACCGAAGTCTTAAGCTGGTTATACTCGTTTCGGACACTGGATAATGCCTTTGCGGTTTCCCCATGCTTCATAACTTCGTTTTCGTATGCTTCTTGTGCACTAGCCGCGATCTCAGCCTGTGCCCGAAGGTCCTGTTGATGGAACTGAGAAGATGATAAGTAATGCTCCTCATCCCCCTTTAGTCGCTTCACCTCTTCTTCAAGAATAGCTTTCTCCTCCTCGAAGTGACGGGCTAGATCCGCTTGAGAGTCACGTAGAGCAGATAGCTCACTATTTGACCTACTCAACTCAGATGACAAATCTTCCACTCGTTGCTCTAACTCTTTGATGGTCGCTTCTTTAGTAGACAGTGTGTTGTCCATCTCTTGGGTATACTGCTCCTGTGCAGAGTTCAACTTTTCGAGCTCCTCTTCAGAAGCTCGACTGAGTTCCTTATATGTCTCAGCTTGTCCTTGAGCATGTTCTAGTTGGGACTTCGTCATCTCCAAATCTCGTTTCAAGTCCGTCGCCTCGTGAATTAGCTCTTGAATGCGCTCATCACTATCATGCTGGGTAGTATTTTCATTGAAGATAGATACCATTGAGCCTGGTCGCGGGGTTGGTCTAGGTTGAAGTCGTTCCGCCCGTTCCTCTGCGCTGCGCAGTTGGATGGTCAACTCATCAACTCTACTCTGTAGATGATCCCTGCTTGTCTTTATTGCTACCAACTCTTCTCGGATTTGGCTAAGATTAGTAGTGAGTTCATCGATTCGTTTCTGTGACTGTTGGACATCGAATTCCTTTCGCAGTTGTGCCTTCTTTGCCTCTTCGACCTCTTCAGAAAGTTTTCGCTTCGTAGTAGTCAAGTCGGCTTCTAGGGTATCGATAGTGGCCTGGAGACGACGTTTTGTCTCACCATCGGCGAGTTCTCGCTCATTTTGAAGAGTCTGATGTGTGGCAAGCAACCCATTTAGTCGGGATTTTTCCTGCACTAGATTCTCATTATCCCGGCTGAGTCGGTCTTGGATATCTTGCCATAGTTTCTTCTCGGCCCTTAAATTCGCGTTTTCGCTGCGCATGCTTTCCATCACAGCCCTAGCTTCAACAAGCTCCTCAGCCACATTTTGTGTTCTGATATCCTGTTTCGCTGCGGACTCGGACATAGTATGGTTTCTCTTCTGTAATTCCTTGTTTTCGTGCTCCAAGGCGGCATAGTTTGACTTGAGCATATCAAATCGTTCTGATGCCAAAGAGAGCTGGCTGGTTATCCTAGACACTTCACTTTGCAGCCTATTTCGTTCCGTTGACAGCTTCTCAATCTGTTCCTTCAACGTCTTCCGGTCGGTGGTTTGTTCCTTACGATAATCATCGAATTCTTTCCGGATATCTTCAAGGAGGGTGGCGTAATCAAAACCATCAGGAGAATTCTGTTCAATGCTTGCCAAGACGCCATCTTGAGGAGGATGCCCTAACGCGGAGGCTAGCTCCTCCGCCGACGCCCGAGATTCGACTAGACGACGGAACATATCTCGCTCTTTAGTGATACTCTCCGTCTTTACCTGGAAACCTCTGAGGGTATCTCTGAACAAATCTAGCTCTTGTTGAAGTCGAATGCGCTCGTTGTGGTCCTCGACGGCTTGGTTCTTGGCAGCAATTGCCTCCTCACTCTCCATGTTCTGACCAAGTTCATGAGTGACTTGGAGAAGCTTCTCGTTCTTTTCTTGAAGCTCCTGGATATCTTTGAACACAACTAGACGTTGAAGAATCATGTTATTAATGTTCTCCGCGTTGCCCTCGATTTGACCTCTTTCCAGCTTTTGGAAATGTAATGTCTCCTCAACTGATAGCTCGTCAAGGCCCTTCTCTCGGCAATGCATATTGAATAGAAGCATTTGAATTTGAGCACCGAGATCTCTAAGCTGATTCCGCAAAATGGTGATTTCAGCCTGGGATTGTGAAGCGGCGCTTTCTGCCTTTCTCGCTGCCTTCTTAGCCACGTCTCGTTCACGGAAGCTTTCATCCGAGAGGTGCGACATGTTTTGAATCTCGGACTGGAGACGCTCATTTTCTGCATACAGTTCCTCAAGCTCTGGCGCCTTTGCCTGCAGTTGTTCAAGCACATCCTCAAGGTCCTTCGCAAGGTTGCTAGCTCGCTGCTTTTCAACATTCAGCTGTCCCTTCACCTTGTAGTACTCATCCAAGGCTTGGGTGGCGGAAATGGACTTGCGCATCGATCCTGGAGTCGCAAACGGGGAGCTAGGGCGATACATTGATCCATTCTGGGGTCGAGGGGTCTGGGGAGCGGATCCAGGATGTCCAGGCGAACCTCCAGAGCCACCGGCGATCATGGCCTCCAGACGGCCAACCTCAGCTTGTAATGATTCGTTGGCTTGGGCCAGTTCTTCCTTATCCATGTTGATGCTCGCTAATTCTTTACTGACCCGTTGGACCCGGTCTTCGCACTCCCGCTTCACTTGGGCTTCTCGTTCCTCCATAGCATGTAGTCGGTTTTTCTGGGTGGTATTTTGCTGCTCTGTCAACTCGTGCAGTCGTTGAAGTCGGTCGACCTGCTGTTGAAAGTCCTCCTCTCGACGAGCAGCGGCTTCTTCCAACTGTTGGACCTTGGCAAGAGCGTCATCCGCCTTCCTCTGAGCATCTTGAAGGCGTTGTCGAAGTTGTTGCTCACCGCGCTTGAGAGACTCGATAGTAGATGCGGCATCATCATTTTGGCGTTGCAGCTCCGCAATACGTGCGCCCTTCTCCTTCCGGTAGGCGAGGGCCTCGGCGCTGACCTTCTTCAATTCTTGGTCGGTCCACTCGACATCACGTCTAGCTGCCTCTAATTGGCGCTGCAGACCTTGCTCCCGTATCTTGGATGAGCTAGCCGTAGCTTCGGCACTCTGCTTGGCTTGCTGTAATGCCGTAACCTCCTGGTTGAGCTTCAAAGTCTTTTGGTGCTGCGCCTGCAACTCTTGGGACAGCGATTCATTCGTAGAGTTTTTGGTATCGATGATTGAGAGGGATTCGCGGTTCGAGGTCTCGAGTGATGCAATTCGTGAGCGCAGAGTATCGATGTCGGACTGTGAGGTCGAGCTAGAGGACTTGAGGGACTGTAGTTCGTTCTCGAGCGTTTGTCGCCTTGTTTCTAGTAAAGAGTGAGAAGCCACGAAGCAAGCAAAGACGAGAAGAGGAAGATGAGGACGTTACGATACCTTCTTGGTTGAGTTTCTGGCGAATTTCTTCTACGTCCTTGAGGGCCTTCTTTGCTGTCTCGTTACTAGCATCGCGTTGCGCTTCAGCGCCACGCACAGAAGTTTCAAGCTCGACCTCTAACTGAAGCTTCTGGGAGAACAAGGTTTCGAATTCGTGGGCCTTGGTTGTTACGGCGGCAAGAATGGCAGTAACTAGATCAGCGGTCGGATCGGAGATGGCACCTGAGATATTATTTTCCGGCATACCCAAATGGGTAGCGAGGTAACCTACGTCTACCCCGGCAGCCGCCATCGTATCAGGTAAAAGTTGGTAGCTGAAGCTTCATGGGCGTCTATCGATGGGGTCGATCCGTGTCTAGGTATATGAGGCGAAGGAGAGAAGGATTAATAACGCAGAGACGCCGGGTCCGATGCGGGTTGCTATTATGTTGCGCTATCGAATCGTCGTGAATAGAGACCTCTGTTGGTGTAGCTTTCACCGATGCTTGCTCCCTTGTTGGCTTTGTCTAGGATTGACGGTGAATGAAATTTGCAACGGGGGCTGATAAGAGTCGCCGCGTCACGAAAAAGAAGAAAAAAGCAAGTGACCGTAGGAAGATTGATTCCACAGGCGCAAAAAAACCAGGGGCAGTGGTCAAGAAAAGCGGGATGTAGTTTCGTGATGGAGGGAAAGTGAGGAAAGATAGTGCCTGGGTGTGACTTCTTTCACAAAACAGCCTTCAATTACAACACTGCTTTCGGTGAAGGCGCGACGAGGCTGGTTGGCCTTAGGTACCTGGAGAGCTCTACATCACCCAGGTGACAACGGCGCTAAAAGATGGGACTAGAGCTTTGACCATCAACCCATTAAATTAATAGGACCCTTTTTAATAGATTCAATTCATTTTGACGAGGGGTATGTATTTAAAAGAGGTATGATTCTAATATACGAATAAGATACTTGTATGCAGTACCTTGGTTATGATGAGGGCACACATGTAACCTAATGAGATGCTATATTGCCTAGGTACTCTCTCTACTGAAGAGCATTGAAGTCGGTAGAGAAAGGGATGAAAAAAGTCATATTACTACACAAAAGACTCAGTATTTAACCACCTTTTTCCACACAGGCACCTTCTCGAATTCGTGAACATCCCAGCGGACTATCCGACTCTCATCAAGCCACGCGCCCTCATCGCTAGCCTTCAACCCACACTCTTCAGTCTCCCGAATTTCATTTTTGCTTGCACCCACGGGATCACGAGCCATCCACATGACCGGTGCCGGCGCCGTCAGGGCCGGATGCAGGTACGCTCGTTCCAACTCCTCTTCAGTGTACTCTGGGACATCATGCTCTTCTATACCGTAGTCCCTTTCACCTCGTACCCACGACTTCATAAAGCTGTGGGAGGTGGAGGCACGAGGCCGCGCCGTGGGTTTGATGGGGTATTCCACTACAGGCCGATTACCCCATCCCTCCTCTACGCTAGAAAGAAGCGGTGTCGCTTCGTTGACTCTTTCCGCCGGAGAGATGAGGTCGGTTTGCAAAAGCTTCTCCAGAGGTGTTAGATACTTGTTCATTAGCACATCGTACAGGATTGTGACGACAAATAGCACGCCCATCATGATACTCGGTCCCTCGGCTTTACGCAGACCAAAGAAGCCAATCAGGACTAGCTCTGCGATGTAGACCCCCGTGAGAAGCTGTCGGAGGGCAAGTGTATAGGCCTGGCCTTTAGTATCTATCTTCGGTTGCATGACATAGAATAAGTTATATCGGTAAGAGAAATAGTATAAGGAGAGCCCCACCGCGGCAAACCCGAGGACAAGTGGCGCAATGCACGAATACGCGATAGCTAGATATTGTAAGCGTAGACTTCTCTAGGCGCCATGGGGACCTTCCTTACCAATAATCGCAAAGTTAGTAAACTACACTGATGTGTTAGCTCATCGCTTCTCCAACTAGATTACCAAGAGTTTACCTTCGGGAAGACTTCGCCCCAAGCAATGCTTTTCATGTTCGTATATCGGTTGAACTTCTGACGCGGGGTCTCATCGATCAAGTATTCCACAGACAGATAGTCCAGCACATTGGAATAGTTCAGAAGATTATCGGCAGCCGACGTAATTCCTTGGACAATGAAGTACGTGAGGTAATAGTTGGAAGACTTGGGAAGTTGTGTCGCGAGCAAGGCTGGTATAGCTCTCACGTTGACTAGTTGTGAAGCCACCGTCGCCGCTCCGGAGAAGACAGCCGTAACTAAGAAAACCTAACCAACAAATGTTAGCTATCTAAATCACTGTACTCGATAGTGGTCGTAATTTTACCTGGGTCACTTGAAAAACATATCCCCACTTCTGAACCCTCAATTCGTTTACTGTCTCTATAGGCCCGCCAAATGATGTGAACACATCTACCGACGATAATTAATCACTAACTAGTCAACGGATTTCAAATTAGTCACTCACTTCTAAACATAGCAGGCACATCTTTACTCAGATAACTAGCCAGGAGCGGAGGGAGAAGACCGGAAAGGAGACCAATAATAGGATCAGGCAGCTTGTTGAGGAAACCCAGCGACTCGAAGTTTTCCGCGAGGTAACTAATGTTAGATACAGTACCGACGATGCCGCTAGGGACCGACCAGAATACAATAATCAATACTATTATGGCCAGGGCAGTGCCTTCCTGAGATAATCGTCTCAGAGGCGTGATAGTCAGATTGTCCCAGATGATTTCGTTCGGTTTCACACCGACATATCTCGGCCTCAAGGCAAAAGAATTCGACGAGTCAACCTGTTGATAGGCTTCCTGGGCTTCAGCTTGTGTCCTAAACTCGACGAAAACAGCTGATTCTTTTGAATCAATGTTGAGGATTCTTAGCTTTGGAAAGTAGCCTCGAAGCGTATCGATCAAACGGTCCTTTGAAAATATTGGATATTTGGCAGTAAGATCGTTCATCTGCTTTGGTTAGTGCGCTTCCAATGTTCAGATGAGATGCAGTCGGGCTTTCTCACTAAATCATGTGGTTCTCCATCGTGCGGCTCCCCAGTGTCATTCCTTTTTCTCATCTCTTCGATACTCTGACTTTTCTCTCTTATTTCATCTCGAAGTAGCTGTATAGTATCCAACTTCTTACTATGAAAAAATCCAAAGCGAGGACCAAAAGGGGAAGTGATGAGCTTAGACCGCAGTCGTAGTCCCATTTTCACTAAGTCTGGGATATCGGAGTAGCTCAATCTATACCTGTTGTCCCCGGTGATAAACTTATGAATGTCCCAGGAATTGGCCTTGTGAATAAGGAAAGCTTCCTCGGTCTCGAGTTTTTCCACCAAAGCGTTTCGCTCCGAAACTAGCGTTTGCAATGCCTCTACCTTAGTAACAGGCCATATACGTATGGCACCGTGGCCGAAGTACCGATTCATATTGCTCCGTACAAGAGCATCTCTAGGCGCCGATAAGAAAAGTACAGTTCTTGAAGAGATACGCTTGGCGTTCGGCGTTGAAAGGGTCCAAGCCTGGCGAAGACCAATAAGCCAGAGCCGCTCTTTAGTAATGGTGAATATGATGAAACCGAAGAACGCCCATGCTATTATAGCGTGAGCATACAGATGGGTTGTCTTCGTGACATTACTAATAGTGATTCTGTCGAGCTCAGTAGATGACCCGCCCCCATTCGCATTCACCGGCATCAGAACAGGCCATGTGAGACAACACCCTACAACACATATGAATATTATTGTGCGTAAAAAGCGAAGATATAGATAGACGTCTAGCGATTCATGATATAGCAGAAACTTATCAGGTAACTTTCGTATGATGCACAGCCAGTCGAAATACGCTTTGCCCGCTGAAGGAGTTCGATCTCTATCTTGATTAGACTTGCATGGTTAAGATTTGAGAAGGACACTCACTTCTCCGATATAGTTCCCAAGTAGGTACGAGGAGTATAGAGAATTGGGAATCGATGTCGAATTAACACGAATATTCCAATGAATATTAGGCCCACAGTCTTCGCTTGGTAAATTAAAATCTACTCAAGACGCAGTGTAAACGCACTCACCAACGACGGAGCTAAAGCCGAAATGACAGCCTGAAGTGAGGCGGATTCCACCGACTAAATCAAAAATTTCAGTCAGCACCTAGGCATATGTGAAAAGAAAATTAATGGGACATATATGACGAAAGAGCTGATCGGTTTGGATAAATATGATGAATCCATCTCAGCACATACCTCCGGATTCTTAGCTGTAGAGTTGTCTCCCACTAGACTAGACATCTTTCAAGTTCCTCGTCAACTGTAGGAACGATGTTCAGTCGTGTCTTGTAAGTATTACCGCTCGTGATGAGAATTGGAGCCGTATAAAGCCGCAAGGTATCAATCCCATGGTGAGTTTTTAAGCGAAGTTGTATTAGCTCAAGATATAGTTAGATCATCACGTACTAATAGATGATTACTAGCTCCCAGCTCCGTAACTCAAGTACTCGATTATGTGAAAATGTACTGTATATTAGCGTTGAGCAGCCACACGGAGTTAGCGAATCAGCGAGGTAACATGAAATTATGTGTCTGAGCTTCTGTCTGAGGGTGATTTGCCGCTATTCCCAGACTAGAGACACTATCGAAATGTGTACCAGATTTTCTTTTTAATAGTCTTACTTTCCGATATGGTGTTGGTCACTTATGCTCCACCAAACCTGGGTTATCCTTGAGCGTGTATCAAATTAGTGGCACATTCTCAATCGCCACAATATTCCCATTTATTATTTATCTATAGCCTCGCCACCTCTCTAATCGTTCTATCGTGCGTGCGGTGACGGTTGGTTCCTAGTATCGCTACCGTCCATCTCATACGCGTGCGGGACGGGTCCCGATTGCCATCCCATGCCGTGGAGCTCGGAGACCGGTTGGCCGTGCGCCTCAGATATTATCGTCCGGGGCTGCCCATGTGCTTCATACACCTGCTGGCTGTATGCTTCATGAGCAGTTTGCTGTGGAGACTGTGGAGATACCGCCTCCCGTCCATGGAGTTCGGGTGTTGGAGGGGGCTGGTTATGCAATTCTGGCATCAGTGGCGGCGCGTAAGGGCTAGATACCGCGGAGACCGGAGATATATCGTCCATGCGATTTTTAGCCATACTAGGACTAGGACTCCCAGTCGGCGGTGGCGCAATCGACGTGCTGTCGAGTTCCGGTTTCACATTATCTGACGCAGTAGGAGCAGCAGCTGCCGCCTGTTGTGCCTTTTTCTTACGGCGATATAACAAGAATGCGATCACCGCGATAAGGGCAGTGCCTACTACCGCGCCCACTACTGCTCCAGCTATCACAGCAGTGTTTGACATTGTGGTCTCGGACGTCCCGTTAGAGTCGCTGGCGCCATTGCCAGAGCCGGGTTGGGTAGTTTGATGTGCGCCGCTCGTACGAGTCTGCGGGGACGAAGTTGCTTCAGAGACTAGGATGAGTTAGTTTCGAGTATGTCCTGAAGTGAGTGTGACCAGGAGTCGTTGATTCACCTGTCTCAGTAATGCCAGCGGGGGTCGTTAAATCCTTCGCGGCACTGCAGTAAAGATTCCAGACGTCGAGAGCTGATGAAATATCATCGGCGGCCGATGAACAATAATACCGGGCATCCGAAGTAATCAAGCTACTAATAGTACCAGTCATCTCACTTCTCAAGCACGCACACGAAGCCAAAGCCTTAGGGCCAGAAGGACAGAGATCCGAGGTATGCTAGCCAGGTTCTTGTTAGCTGCATCCCCAACTATTCATGCCGTACACTCACCTTCAAGACATTGTATGACACTGCACTTTGAGCGCACGGTGCTAATGCTTTAAACTCTTGTAGGGCAGTGATGTAATAATCCACTAGGAGAAATGACTAAGCTTATGATATGAGTAGATCGGGGGAGTGAGAACACCAACCATTTCCTGGAGGATCTGTAGTCTCAGGGAACGAAGTTGTTCCATCTACTAAGCCGCAATAACCCGAAAATATCTTTTGAGCCGAACTAACATCCGCCGTATGGCTGTCGCAATAAAATCTGACTGACGAATTGATTTGTTCACTGGCCCAGGCCGAATTCTGATTCTTTTCACAAGCGCATGTCGCGAGAAGGCTGGCGTCCTCTTGGCATCGATCCCAAGTCTTGTTGTGTGATTAGACGAGGTTCACTAAACGCGATGGATATCAAAACTTACCATGCCCCTAAGACAGTCAGCATTTTGCTATAGTGACCATAAATCCCGGAGATAGGGCAATATACAAACTTACAAAACAGCTGCCGCAACACCACTCTGTGCGCATGGTGCAAGATTGTGATATGCCGATAAATCAACGATATAGTCCGAGACAGTATAACTCGGTTCTGGGAAGGGTGTGATAAAAGCTTGGTTACAATAACCCGAAAGCACACTAGAGGCGCTGGCTTGATCATCGGTCGCTGTTGAACCACATGCTGTTGCGATGTATCAGCGTATGGTCTTCGACCTTAGACGGGTGTATTTGAGAAGCATCAAGGCCACATCCTTCTAGTTCCAACTAAGGATATAAAAGTTACATACTGCATAAAGAAGGTTAGTTTAAAAGACGCTAGATTGTTTACGAACAAAGCATGGATATAATTTAATTCATACATACCTGTAATCAACCGAGTACGAAATGGACGCCGATATCATCGCCGAATTCGCGTTTTTTGAGCAAATACATGATTGCAAGGCGCTCGCTCCCGAGGGACAATGCGAGACTGTTTCGTAGTCTATAACTCCTGATACGGCTGCCTGTGCGCAGGGTGCCTGTACTGATCTATTAGGTCGCTTGTGCATAAGAGCCGTACCGATGCATCGCAAGTCCGCAACAGTCGCCAGAAGGAAATCGACGTACCAAGACGGTGAAAATCGAAAGATCGGTCACATAGACAACCTCGGTAGCAGCTGAGACGGCCACAGTCCATGCAATTAGGGCCAATAAAGAGCGCGACTCGAACATGTTTGCGGTGAGGTCGCAACAGCGACCAAAAAATGAGCGACACGAAAATGAAAGAGTGGACAACGTTTGTGCTAACGACAACGCCGAGTGAAAAGAGTGAATGTGGCGAGGACGAGAAGAAGTTCGCCCTCTTCGCGGGAGTCTAGGAAACTGTTCGTCATTGCAATTTCGCCCTGCCGGTATCCTCCAAACGTAGGCCATGATGCAGGGGTTGCCCATCGTGAAATACCACTTCCTTGGCAGCTGAAAAGCCCGTTGAACGTGAGAGTGTCCGCTTGCCCAACTCAGGAAAAGGTTGAAGCAGACTACTGCAAGCCTACCTAACTAAGTACAGTCCTAATTTAGGACTAAACCCTCCCCCTAGTGGTTCGATCGCATTTTTGGTATCGAAGATAAGTAGCGTAGACTTCAACAATTCGATGAGCCTCCTAATCAACTATTCGTAGCCATTGTACGCAGTATCCGTCAGACCAGTAAATCGAACTACCGAGAGGATCACGCACGCCTCGAATGCAAGGCACTGAGGGAGAAATCTCTAGCCTTAGCTAGGAATACAGCTGAACGGCGTAGTGGAGCCGGGGTTCCCTTCCGGGAAATAGGACGTCGATCTCTGTCAGGGACTAATACTCTTTCGCTTGCCGACGCGGACCAGAAGATGACCCGTACCGACTAGGTTAGAAACCTGCCTATTTGATGCCTAGCATGGCGGTGCAAGATGTCGGCAGATATAACATCAAGTAGTGTACTACCTACACTACCTCGGTACTGTAGTATGCTCAGTGTACACTAGCGCACGCTAAAGATATGCTCTAAGTACCTAGGTAGGAATCACCCGTTTTACCCCAAGGTTGGTTCATTTTTAATAGTAGGGAATTGATACACATTTTGACATTTTGTGGCGGGTTCAAGCTGAGATCTTTAAAACACGCTATCTATCGTGAGGTCATACTATCTAAGGTATATATACCTATATGCCTTACTCCACATTCATGCTAGCGCTGATTAAGGGAGCTTCCGTTTCGGCTGACAACCTAGGCATAGTCTTCAGTGCTTCCTTCACCGGGTAGCAGGATCGCGGCATGATTCGCGAGGGGCTCTAGAAGGGTCAAAGCCCTCACAAACTCTACCAATTTATACCAGCCCTACCCTTCTACCTGTATAAAACGGCTCTGGTGGCGACGCGCCCTCGGGATAAGTAATCGCTTACATTAGAGATTGCGTTCGTTCGAAGTCGCTTCAATTAAAAAGTCATTTCATAAGAGGTGGTGATCTCAAGTGAATCGATAACATTCAATGCTTTACACTACATGACGTCGGTTAATATATATATATATATTACATATAGTTATAAGAAGGACTATTCTATTTATGAACGGAAATTGCTCTTACTTCGGATATAGCTTATCGTACGGCCCGCGAGTCCTAAAGGATTTAAAGGTACAGTAAGTAAATGACGAGTTACTGCACAAGGTGGGTGAGCAATGCTGCATGAAACCAACACCCAACTACGATGCGATCCTCTTTACGATATCCTATTCGACGCGTTTGTTGGCTTCAACCAAAAATACATACCTATGAGTACGCCGATTACTATGATAGGTAATCCGATTTCTCCGGTACACTATTTCTGTGTACGTGGACTAATCGTATCTCGGAAGGACCCGGCTTTGACATATCTAAATCCCAACATTGATGTTACGCTTTCATTCTCACATATCTTTAATGTCACGTGAAGCTATACACTGCACACTCATCCTTCACGGACATTCATAAAGCATTTCTTACTCTTGAGGTATCGAAGAAAGCGATTTCCACGAATTCACATAGAATAGCCAAGCCTCTTAATAGTTATAGGAAGATGCCGTGAAAGTACACATCATTCTCCTCCAAGGAGAACTATCACCTGTCAAGCCACCTTTACACGATTCTTCTAGCCAGCCTATTGGTGCTATTCAAAGCCATTTTCCAGGGATAATGCCGCGCAAGGCGTTCTCCAGCCGATTAGCAGCTCGAGGCACCCGCCCTAAGATCTCACAAATCATGGTGGTCATCAATTGTAACCTTAACGAAGCACGACAACAGTAAACGTATAGTTAAATTAAAGTTACCTATTTTCTTTTGCTCTGCGCTAAAATTGGAAGCATGGTCAGGGTACAATAATCCTGCAAATCATTAAAAACAATACCGAAGCCCACAAATGATATTGGGTAGGGCTGTGTCTCATGACCCCCCGTCCGTGGGATGAACCGCTCAGCAGGCAGTATGCTGATATCATATATTATGGAAAATATTACACAAGATAAGACCGCCGGTACTCTATGATACGGTGGCGCCGACACATGTCTAGGGTCCCCTCTCGTGACGCAAAGCTAAATCGCGCGACTACAAATAATAAATATGTCGGTTCGGGTCGTCTACCTCAAGGTCACTTTCTGTTTCGGGTCATACTACAGTCCCGCCAACACCAAGAAAGGCAAGAACAGACAAGATGGCAATCGGTCCAACAGACAACACCAAGCCCGGTATCGTCCTTGTGACTGGAGCGTGGTACACGCCGGTTCACTTTGAAGTTCTCAGGGTTGCACTAGAAGAGCAAGGATATGAGACCTACGTCCCTAGGCTGCCCACTCTCGGGAGAACAGGATTAACATGGAAGGATGACGCGGCAGCCATCCAGAAAGCGGTCGAGAAGCGCATGGACGAGGGCAAAGAATTTGTGATTGCAGCTCATTCCTACGGCGGAGTCCCGGGATGCGGTGCGACCAAGGGTTTCACAGTCCACGAGCGAGCCGCGGCCGGCAAAAGGGGCGGCTTCCGAGCGATATTATTCATCGCGGCCTTCGCCATGCCGGAACCCAACGTTGATCTTCTAACTGCCTTTGGAGGCAAGTTCCCGGTGTGGATGGCCCACGAGCTTCCGTACACTGGTGTATGTAACACACTAAGAGACACGGACGTGTATGGGTAGCTAACGTCCTCGTTCCCTAGAATGCTTCATCTTTCGTTCATCGGACAGCGAAACATGCTTTTTTCAATGACGTTCCCAAGGACGATGCAGACAGATACTTTGAACTGCTCGAAAGGCAGTCTCAGGATGCCTACGAAGTGCCCGTCGATCGTGTGCCGTCGAATTGTGGGATTCCGCACACGTTTCTAATCTGTGAAAATGACCAGGTCAGTATGATGGAGTCTTTACGCTCACCTCATTCCACCGTGCCTCAGGAGTACAAACTGCCCAGCTAGGGGCCTCCTACTCATGCTTCTCATACAAGCTCCTGAGATCATTGATTTAATTTTCCGTAAATATAAATTACTGACGGTAGACTTTGCAACAGGCGATGCTTGTGCCATTTCAGGAGTTGCTCATCTCTAGGATCCCGACATTGAAAGTTGAGAGGTGCCCCGCTGGGCATAGTCCGTTTATTACGCATCCACAGATGGTCATTGAAGTGTTGTCTGCGATGTGAGTGCACATGGAATGATTCCGCTGCACTGAGCCTCAAAGGGGTCAACTCGCTCCCCTAGTCCCTCGGGTGAGAAGATTCGATAATGATCGTTCTCGACAAGTGGCCTTCGCGGATCTACTGAGATAAGAAACTTGTTTCCTTCCTCTAGGGCGTTGGCCGTTTCGGAAGGTAGAATGCTACAGTTGAAATTATTTGTCTGTTACAATTGTCAAAATTAGGGAGTTCGGGGGTACTTGGTCAGTAGGTATATCGCCGGCGCGATAGCGGGTCAACGGCGTAACGATTATGGTTATAATAACACTGGTCAATTGGGTCACGGTTCTTCAGCGTAACTACATGTATCTTGGGACTCGAGGAATTTAAATGTATCGCTATCACTTGAAGAAACGTTTTATAACGACTGATGATAGTGAGGTGTGAAGTGGCAAACAGGGAGCTCTTGTTGAGGATGTGGGGGTGGCCGGTCTCGGGCCAGGGAGCCCTCTCATGACAGCAACCCCAAGTTCTTAAGCCTTCTCATGCGCGTATACCTAAACTCAGGATTCAACTTCAACATTAAATCAAGGTCAAATATATTCAGACAATATAATGACTTACCTTACAGGTCGGTGTGTCGTCGCGACGAGGCGGGTCTCTGGCCTCTCGTCTAAAACCCGGCTGCGGGGTACGTGCATTGCGTTTACTCCGCGTCACGCACTCAGTACGCAAGCAGCAGGGTCGCAAATCATGGACATCGAAGCATTAAAAGTGAATAAAGACAGGCTAATGGAGACATTGCATAAGACTTGTTCATGGGGCATGGGAAAGCGGTGGGGAAGGTATGCAGCAACTTCACCCGACGTCTTATATTTTTCCTACCGAAATCAAGCTTCGTCTCGCTAATCTGGATGGGCCAATAGCGGTGTGAATGATACTGGCATGTCTAGGCTTGCCTTGAGTCATGCAGATAAGGAAGCTCGAGATTGGTTTGTCGATACCACCTCCTCGCTAGGCTGCGACGTTAAAGTTGATGCTATGGGCAATATCTTCGCGGTGCGACCGGGACGCCGAGAAGGTCTAGCTACATTTGCTGGATCCCATCTGGATACTCAACCTAGTGGTGGTAGATACGACGGAATATTAGGTGTCCTAGCCGGAGTCGAGATGTTGAGGGTCTTAAAGGACCATCAAGCAGAGACCGAGTTTCCGGTAGGCGTCGTTAACTGGACTAAGTACGAGATTCCCACTGGAAGTGATCGTTTATGAACTAACGACGTCGCCGTTTGTTACAGCGAAGAGGGGGCACGCTTCCCAATCAGCATGGTCTCCTCCGGTGTATGGGCCGAGGAAATCCCTCTAGAAACAGCTTACAACCTCCGTGGAGTCGGCGGCGGAACAGCAACAATGAAATCTGAACTCGAGCGGATAGGCTACCTCGGTTCTATCCCCGCAAGCTATAAGAGCACGCCGATGGCGGCGCATTTCGAGCTGCATATCGAGCAGGGCCCTCTTCTAGAAGCTGAGAAGCAAAAGATAGGTGTCGTCCACGGTGTCCAAGCGTATCGATGGTTCACGGTTGACGTGACGGGGCGAGACGCCCATACCGGCTCAACACCGCTAGGAAATCGTGCCGATGCAATGCTTCTTGCTGCGCGATTAATTACACATTCGCACCGCCTCGCGACCAAGCATGCAGCCCTCGTATCAACGGGCATCCTTACCCTTACACCGGGTAGCACGAACACGATACCTGGTCATGTGAGCTTCACTCTTGACGTGCGCGCACCTGCTGACTCGACGGTGGCTGCGGTGGAAGCTGATCTAAAGCGAGATTTCGCCGCTCTCGCCGCCGGTGAAAATATACTAGGACTTCTAGACGAAGCGACGCCTAGCAAACCACTCGAGGTTTCCTGGCGGACCGACAGCGTCTCTCCCGCAACTTTGTTCCACCACGACTGCATCGCTGCTGTGCGCGCATCGGCTGAGGCTGTGACCGGGGATAAAAAGCGGGTTCGAGATATGACGAGTGGCGCCGGCCATGATAGCGTATATGCCAGTCGGCATTGCCCTACGAGCATGATATTCGTGCCGTCTAAGAACGGCGTCAGCCACAACCCCGAAGAGTACACAAGCCCCGAAGATTGCGCTCTTGGTGCTCAGGTGCTCATGCAGAGCGTACTGAGGTTTGATCGTATGAGGGCTTCGGGTTAATAGGCCCTAGATAAAACGAGACTGAGAAGGAGTAGGGGTAGAACACCGGGCGTAACTTAATAGGAGGCAAGAAGAGCGATATCTATGAACGCGACGCCACTCCTTCGATGGATGGATGGTTTAGTAATTTTTAGACAGGAAATGAATCTAGTTAATCGAACCGCCTAACGCATACCCCATTGCACGTGAGTGAAATGGGTGCTTGAAGAACATATTGTTGTTGCATTACTTCATCTGCCGTACATTCAGGTTAATCCGTTTATTTCGCAGCCATCCTTTCCACTCCTCAAATTTACCATCCTCGGCAGGCCAGTCCTCTAGGAAATCCGGACAAGTACCTTTCAGAACTTTGGGTACACCATGCCATGCATAGCGAGATTCTTCGCTCATATAGATAGCATCCCCAGATCGCAGCCTCAGAAGTAGATATGGCTTCCGTACAGAGGTTTCATCCTTTCCTTCAGCCAATTCACCATAATCGTTGGGTGCAATCATGAAGAGTGCATCGCAACCGAAGCTAAGGCTGACTAGACCTTTGTCTGTCTTCTCACTCACATCTCGGTGCATCATCATGGTATCTCCCGGCGTGTAGAAATTGACAATAGCAGCTTGAGCAAGTGTCTCTGGGAAGAGAGTCTGGAGGAAACCCCCTATATCCTTTGGGAACTCGGGAGGCAGCTGGTTGGGATATTCCCGTTCCGACCAATTGTACTGTCCACCCAAGGTGACCCATGAAAGGCGCCGCTCGAGTACTTGCTTGATAGTTAGTGGTTTGTGCACATCTGGATCTTTGGGTGTAAATCTAGCAGGTGATTTGGGGATGTATGAGAAGAAAGAGCGAGCATCATCGCCACCGTCCTCCCTATAGGGAAGGTCATAGTGGAGGTGTAAGTTGGTTTGGTGAGTTGGGTTTGACAAATCCCGATGTATTATTTTAGATAACAGTGATTTCTGAACCCCTGGTGGTATTAGAGAGGGTAGAACTAATAAACCTATTACCGTGTCAAGAATTTTGAACTTTATAAGCCCTTCAAGACGGAGAGATACCTGGTAGCAGTGGGTGGGAGTATATTGGAGCGTCTTTGGTTGCCTCGGGTGTATCCTGGCCATCACCCTGAAGGACCCGGAACGACTCTTTTATCCTTTCACCAGGGATACTGCCAACAAGCCGGAAATTTCCTGGACTAGAGACATCTAACTCGTCTATATCTGGATGGTTGACAAATTCAACATGATCTGTGCGGGAATATTTCTTCCAGAGCGTGCGCAGTTCATCCGAAGGTTGCTCATGAGCATCCAGGGTGCTCAGATCGATAGTCATTTTTTTTTTCGACTGTCAATGATCGAGCCGTAGAATCGTCTAGTTGTGTGAATGAAGCAAATTTATGAATGGGTGGCTCGTCAATCCGGCTTGAGCGGAAGGTCTTGATGGAGGGGCACTAATTTTTGATGGAGGGGCATTGTAGTATCCTTGTAACGTAGGTACCTAAGGTACCTACACATACTACATATGTATGTATGTACAGTTGAGAGCCTATCTACCCCTATATAGTGCGACTATATAAATCTGCACGGTATTTTAGAATGCTAAAAGGCAGACAAGGTACAGTGTTGAAAACAGAGAATAGCGTGAGCCTACAATAGGTACCACGGTAGGTACCACAACGGGTGCCTGCAATGCGTGCCTCCAATAGGTACCTGCAATGGAGGCCGGTTGTAGCAGTGACAGGTTGTGTGTTGTTGATTCACGCGTGTGTGGACTGTTTACTAAAAACAACTGGCGACTGCCTCGACAACCATTATCGATTCTCTCACTAAGGTCGTTAGGCCATGCACAAGTTCTTTTTCCGAGTCTGACGCATCCATTCCCAAGCCTTCTTATCATAGGTCTGACAGCATATTCTTCGTCGGACCCTCAATTGATGTTTTAATTTGAAACCACCTCAGTTGCACAGCTTCCACGTCGTCAAACACTTTACCCCTCGTTCTGACCACGGCCAGGGCTGAGGACCAGCCCGCTAACCGACCATCAGTAGACAACAACCAGAAAATAACAATCTTTCAAGTCAAACGCTGCCGACTCTACGTTGAAACTGTCAATCCCAATCAATAGAGATCGAACCAAACTCATCCCGTGCCTAGGACGGTCAGCATAACTCCTCCAACGCAAACATCCCAGAGTACGCCAATATGGAGAACTACCAGAAGTTGGAGAAGATTGGTGAAGGTACGAAACCGCAGCCCTCCCCCATCGTGCCAATTACGATGCTTGAGACAATTAACCACTTGTTTGCACACCATTGCTAACCAGAGACTTCTATATAGGTACTTACGGTGTTGTTTACAAGGCAAGAGATCTTCAAAACAACGGCCGTATCGTCGCCCTAAAGAAGATCCGACTCGAAGCCGAAGATGAGGGTGTTCCGAGTACCGCGATCCGCGAGATCTCCCTTCTGAAAGAAATGCGCGACCCGAATATCGTCCGGCTCTTTAATATTGTCCATGCCGACGGCCACAAGCTGTACCTCGTGTTCGAGTTCCTCGATCTAGACTTGAAGAAGTACATGGAGGCCTTGCCGGTCAGTGATGGTGGACGTGGTAAAGCATTACCGGAGGGCACCGGCGTTGAGCTAGGACGCCTAGGCTTGGGCGATATGATGGTCAAGAAGTTCATGAGTCAACTGTGCGAAGGCATCCGCTACTGCCATAGCCACCGTGTCCTCCATCGCGACCTCAAGCCCCAAAATCTGCTTATCAACCGAGATGGCAACCTCAAGCTCGCCGATTTTGGTCTGGCCCGTGCCTTCGGTGTCCCGCTCCGAACTTATACCCACGAAGTCGTAACCCTTTGGTACCGTGCCCCCGAAATCCTGCTTGGTGGTCGACAATACTCGACCGGCGTGGATATGTGGTCAGTGGGCTGTATCTTTGCTGAAATGTGCACACGGAAGCCTCTCTTCCCTGGCGACTCCGAAATCGACCAGATCTTTAAGACGTTCCGGTAAGCTACATAACCTCATTGATAGGATTTATTCACTTAGCACTGATGAACTTGGAATATAGCCTCCTAGGAACACCCACAGAGTATATTTGGCCTGGCGTTACTTCGTACCCCGATTTTAAGGCCTCATTCCCGAAGTGGGTTCGCGACACGTCGCAGCCTTTATGCTCAAATCTCGACGACCGAGGTTTGGACCTGCTGGAAGCGATGCTTGTCTATGACCCAGCAGGCCGTATTTCGGCGAAGCAAGCTTGTGTGCATCCTTACTTCAGGGACTTTGCAAAAACCCAAAACAACCATGGCTCTACTGGCTATGCCTAGTCATTGTGATTGTTTACCTCTTACTAAGAAACACTATTAGTGATACATGAAAGCAAAGGGTGCTACGTACTACCAGTAAGCACTATACTTGGCTCTCAGGATACTACCAGTCCGGACCTTCGACCACTGGACACGAGCATTCTCTACACCGTCATCTGTTGCCCAAGCATTCCTAAGGTGTGCTTTGATAGCGACTATGTCCCGTGTAATACATATGATATGAGCGGCTCATTCGTGGATTAGGCCCAGTTTAGAGGCGTTGGAAGGGATCTCAGCATATGAGCGGAATTCGTGGAGTATATCGGCGTTTGTGAGTGCGCGGCTGGGGCTTCATGTTTTTGCGCAGGGTGACGCCTCGGTTTGATGATGATGATGCTTACCCTCTCACGAGTGTTAATTGGCTCTGTTTATGGCCTTTCCCCTTTGTCAAACGAGTTGATTCAGTGGTGTTGCACCTAGAGACGTACAAAGATACCAAGATACCAAGTGAAGCTCTCCAAGCCCTTTGACTTACAATGTACGTTGTTCACCATTAAACCGAGTCAGCACATCTAGCCCCCTATTTCTGCCTATCCGAAACGTCAGTAGGTTTGAACTTTGAATAAACTAGAATATAATCCATGCCTGGAAAGATTGTGGCTGGACTGTACTATAACTGTATACCTAAACCTAATTACGACTCTACATACATACATACATAGTCGTGTGTGACATAAGCGTAACAGACCTTGCTGTCAAAATAACCTTCTCGCATCCCGTGAGACCGTCCGTTTTGCATATTCATTCGACCGCGCACTGCTACCTAGGCGCATAACGCCACAAACACTCGGCTTGCCTTAGCAGTGCTGTCAGCGTTTGAATAAACGCCGAAGAAATTTTGTTTTCTCACTTCCCGGCACTGCATGATCCTGAATACTTCCAAGAGCGGAAGAACGAGTAGCCGCGCGGAACCCGGCAGGCAGGAAGTCTGTACGAGGAAGATCCTACGGCTAGCTATAAGTAGATTAGGTAAGGAGGCACATAGATAACCGCTGTGGCATAACAACGACGCACGCACTGACACGCACGGCTCGCGGTTATCACATAGGCACGACTGAATATAGTTCCTCAGTGCATCGCGTGTACTGTACGTCCGTGTTGTACGGATTACACCGCTCGGACGTGGGGGAACCTACTGGTAGTGTAGGCGGGCGGCAACGCGACGCCATTGGCTCCGGAGCCGCATGTTCTGTCTAAATTGGAATCGAAAGCATCCACGGCGTCAAAGGGCATCTGGGGGTGCTCCTGATTGGCCATGTCGTGACTAAGCGCGCATAATTTGGCCGCCAACACAAATCCTGGGGGATGATCTGTTTCCCCCCCTCGGTTGCTGCCGAGGGCTGAAGGACTAGGCCCTGTTGCTCAAGGGTTAGATTGGCTTGTCGTGATAGGTTATCGCTTATTAACTCTGCGCTACCACCACATGAGATGTAGGCGGGAACAAAATAAAATAACAAGACAGGATGATGCGTGCGGGCGAGTGGGGCCTGGGCGCTTCCAGAAATTATGAGGGTGTCATTTGCTAAACGAAAACAATGCGCCTGAAACCGAGGTCTGTTCTTCCTCGGGATCCGAAAAGTGGTGTATCTAGATAATCAATCCTGTCGCGCTTCCGGAGATTGGACGGGCCGTTTAATTTGGGGTTCTTTGGTTTGAGGTGTCGATTGCCGCTTGCTACCTACTACACTACACACTACCTCCTCTATGCTGTACGGCGGCGCGCGCCGCGCTGCTATCGCAGTAGGGAAGAAGGATGCGGTGGTGGCGCTCTCAGCTCTCGGGACAGCAGTCGCCCGAGGCCGGGTTGGTTATGGGACGAAAACCCCTATTATTTTTGTCCTTCTCTAGACTTTTTCGCTTCGTCTCCGGTATCTGGGCATAGTTTTGGACCTTCATGCGGGGGGCAAAAGGATTTGACTATTGTGGCATTGGATGGCCGAAGATATTTGGCTGACGGCCACCAAGCCTAATGGATTGTTACACTCGATCGTCGTCCCCTATAGTATACACGAGGCCGTGTTGCGTGCTGTTAAAAAGACAACTCAAGAATAACTCATTCGCAAAAAGCTCGTGATAGTCTTCATGTCTCCCAAAAATAGAGTTTTTAGGTTGAAGCAATTTCCTACAGACCCTGATCATGCTGTTGCCTTTAGAGAATGTAGTATTATTCATATGTGCCTAACGTTACTGGAGGGCATCTTCGGGCTTCCGCGAGACATGCATACATAGTATCTTCTCCGGCCGAGTGCATTGTAACGGTAATTTGCTGACGATATTTAGAGCTAGCCAATCACAAGGCACAAAACTAAGTTGGTTCAAACCCTTTCGGTAGAAATAATCTTGTTAGGCAGGCTGCTGGGCATCTTTTGTATTAATATACATATTTTTTTGCAACTCTGTTGTGTTCCTGCATAGGCAGTTGTTGGTTGTATGCCTCAGTAGAATTGGGCAGAACTCGGGTGAAGCTGACGGAAGGATTTTCTGATTAGCCAATTAATAGAAGACATAGCAGTCGGTGCAGTGATGTCAGAAATTGCAGATTCGTTGAAGAAGCTGCTGAAAGCAGTTGTGCAGTTGTTCATACACATGTGGTTTCTTTATTAAAGCAGGTTGACAAGCTGGCTGCACCGCGAGGCAGAACATGGGTGGTAGGTATTCACTACTGGATAGGTTCTGTCATTGGTACTCTGCCCGATCACGTATGGTCATACTAGCCTTGGCAGCCAAGTTTTTGACTTGGAAGCAGGACTGGTGGGTGCGCCACTTCCCGGTGGCTCATTGGAGGGAGGCATATACTATGTTGGTATGTATGTATGTAAGTATGTGCATGTACGGCATGCGTGGGTTGATTTTTTGATCGGTCCTGTCTCCGGTATTGGCCCCGGCGCACCCGGCAATATGACGCTATTCTGCTGAAGAACTTGGCTACAGCGGGTCGACCGTGGAAATAAACACCAAATTGGACGGGACGGAACCATCCAACAGTTGAATTTTTAGAAGCCAGGTCACACACAGTCAATTTGCTATTATCACCGACCATCGAACTGCGACATGCATTCAAGCGGGCTCGTGTCCGCACTTAGGAGGGTCAGAAAGGACCATTTAGAAGGTCGAGAGTTGGTCAGCGCGGGGTTGTTGCGAGACAGTGTGGTGATATTCGGTTCTCTAAGCCACACGCAATCCACTACTTGCTAAGCAACTCGCCCCCCCCCGTCTTCTGGCTTTTAATTTTTTTGTTGAGCATTACGGTAACGTGTGGCTAAGACGTAACCACGCTAACCTAGAAAGAATCGAACGCCGGACCCTTCAGCATGTTGCGATTGGCGCAAGATAGTCAAGCCACATTAGTAGAGTCCCACTAACCGAGCTTCTTGTCAGAGCCGAGGCCTTGTGATCGCAGTCTTGGCGTCAGATGCCAGGCAGTCTCTAAATCGAAATCTCGGATGGTGGCCTCTTCCTGGTCTCTGTGATTGGCCTTGTTGATACTCATGATCAACACGGGATATTTGTTTTCGCGGTCATCTGATACTATGCAGTTGTAAACACTCCAGGCCTCTCTGCCAGACCGTTGTGAATGGTACATTGTGACTCAACCCGATGAAGCAGTTGTTTATTTTGATGCGTTGTCAATTGCTGATATACCATGCGCTTATTTCCACCGTGCCAACACAAATCCGACATGCTTCATGTTAAGTGGTCCAACCACGCCAAAATCGCGCGAACAAATATCAGATATGCACATGCATCCTCCAGCCACACCAAGGCATTTGCCTATCTAGGGGACTTCCACTCCCTAACTCTCTTACTCCTACCTCGAAGTATGGTACTGTATGTATGTACATGGCTAAATTCGGAGTCTTGCACACCTATCGTTGAGTGGGTGTCTTCTGCGTGGTATATACCTGTTTCTGGTTATTTCTTGGTGGTGTTCGAACATGTATGTTCATTGGACCCCGTGGGACTCTGAACGTAGTCTGAGAGCAATTTGTTTCAGGGACTCGGGCCAATGACGGCAGACGCTGTTGGTCTGGTTCGGGGCATCTCCGACGCAGGACTGAGCTGGGCGCACCGCTTCGGGTATGGTGCTCTGGTCCCTGAACGGAGCTTTCGGCGTGCTCTAGGCGTGCTAAGGTAGTATGCACAATACGTAGATGCGACAAACTCGTAAGAGTCATACATATGCGGATTCCGGGGGCCAGACGGCGGTGTAGAATGGAAGGACTTTTCTTCGTGGGTATGATGTATTAATAATATTGAAATCAACGATAATGCGCCGAGGATATACATGTACTACATCTACATACTGAGCGGCGGCGCAGAGTATATCCGCCTTCCCTCTTCGTAGGCCTGTGTGAATGTAGGTATTTTATCATTTGTTGATGACAATTGTCATAATTCAATTCCGTGTTGAGGTTGTGGCCTCCCAACCTCTCTTGGCTGAGAAAATCGGGTTAGCCCAAAAACCAGCCTCAAGGTGCCGCGTACACAGGACTGCACTGGAACTAGTAGGCATCAGTATTATGAACTGCCGTTTCTTCCCCGCGAGTCATAGTGCTTGATTCACTTTTGTCATGCCCAAAACGACGATAGGTGGCTGTGGTATTCAGCAAGTCAAGCATTGTCAAGCATTGGGAAGGAAGGTAATCGTTACGTTGATCTTGATACGTCTACGCAAGCCCCTCCACAAATTATGGGGGATCAAGGGTCCCAAGCTTGTCGCACAACCAGAACACAAGACCGTCCCACTACGGTGGCAATGGCCTACATTCCAACCATTGTTCATACCAGTACTCGTATGATAGTCATTAACAACGACGGTCTGTCGGCTTACTGTTGCCAATCCAAGCTGGACAAGGAGCCCCTAATATGAGAGCAGAAATGGGCCAGGTAATGAAGATAGGCGGGAGAAGATAGAACCGAACCATCGGGGAAATTCTGAAACGCTTGTTCTAAGATTTCATCGCCAGAAAAGGCAACATACTGACTGTTGATTCTGATATCAATAAGTAGATAGGTCACTAAGGCTTGCTTCAATATTCCCCCGCATCAAAAGATGTGCACCGCTAGCTGCTTGCCATACAGGCTGCCTTCATCGCTAGACTCTTACTATCTAGCCCCTTGAATCTACGGTTAGTGAGGACCAAGTAGTGATCGGAGAGCGGGCATGATGAAGGGCACTGGATCAACACTGCCAAGGGGCGACGCCATTCGGCGAACATACTCGGGCGGGTAGGTCCGAAGAAACAAGAAACAAAGTCGTATAGGGGATCGTGGCTACATATGAGAGGTTATTGTCTTGCACCATCTCGAACCTCGGTGATACTATCATTTATTTTATTTCGCTAGGTCGGTAGCATTGCCAACTATATTCGGATGTGTAAATACTAAATATACAACTCAGCTGCGCTGATGAATATAACCTTAAAACGCTTATCAGCATCTTCCCCCATTTACTCGTATTATGGACGCTGTCATAACAATCTTAAACGTTTCAAGCAGGTGTAACAAGCACATGACGACAATTATGGGGGGAACACCGACAAGCGAATGTTTCGTTTCAACGATACTCGATTATCAGACGACAATCCCTGGGTTCAGGTAGGTACTAAGTTAGGATGGTCTTAAATACCTCAGTACCTACTATGTAAGTTACTTAGTACGGAATAATAGGCCGGAAACCTAGACAATGTAACCTTATAGGACTTCGCGTCACCGACAACGACGTCGTTCACTATCTATTTAGTGGAACTCATCAATACTTCATGTTCTGAGGATAAATTTATTATTTGAAACCTGGGTATTCATCATTCATGCGTTGAGTCCTTCATCAATTCATCTAACTTGAATTGACCGATCCTCAGTTGACGGACGCTATAGATTGTCAAGCACTATCATGCTTCATGACTGTCCATCGGCCTATTCTTGCGATGGACTAGCGAGTATGTCCACTGCAACCTTAGAACCCAGATGGGATGGAACAAAACAAAATAGGTTGTTGATGGGCCGACTACTGTTGCGATTCCGTCCGATTTCTAGATGTAGTGCTTTCTCTGGCCAGAGTCTGGTCTACTAGTATGGATAAATAAATATAGAGACTCTGGATAAGAATACACTTGACCGCGATAAATGCGGCCGACCAAACAATCAACTCGATCTCTTGGGTTTATGGTAGCTGCTGAGTTGTTTTTACAGTGATTTAATGTTGGCAAACACTGATTGGGCGGCTGTTATTGTTAAGCCAGCCACCAAATTTAGACCTACCAGCTAACTTCAGCATTCTATGGGACATTTCCGGTATACAGCTGCTATAATAGGTGTCTCGCAGTGTCAGCGGTTCGATGAACTACAATCTATCGAATCCGTTGAATCTATTGGACTGGAAGAGGTTAACTGGCAGCTGGAGAATGGAAATGAACAAGCTGTGTACCAGTAGCTCACTGCCGTTAGCAGTCTGGGCGGTGGGCGGCTCGTGACTTGGGCGGCTCGCGTCCAGTGATGCAATTTGGTAGTGGAGGTAGTGGGCTAGTGACCCACTAGTTCCACTGTACGTGGTAGGTAAGGTAGCGGGCTGCAGCACCCAGCACCCCCGACTTCTGCCCCGGCCAGTTATCCAGGACCCTCGTCGCTCGCTTGTTTCATCTCTTGAAGACTCAGGACCACTTACACCCAGGACTCGCACCAATGACCTGCCGGCGTTTGTGGTGTTCAGCGAGGGCGCATGCGCTTGTGTAGGCAATGGGCCTCGAAAGAAAGCTTGCAGCCATTCACGTCCACTCGTTTCTTCGACACTCTGCTATTTTGGGGGGTTACTACGATGATTAGCCGTCCTCGGTTTGAGCAACCGCGGCGTGAAAACCGACTATGGACTTGTGCTATGTGCTATGTGGTATTCGCTGTCAATAGGTAAACGACATTGGCAGGGATCGAATAGTTCGTTGATTCATATGAGATAGTCGCTCGCCTAGGCATTCGCAGGTATAATAGATATATGGAATCCCGAGAGACATGTTATATTCTCTCCTAGATTCCCCAGTTCCCCTTCATCTACCATCCGCATCCTCCCTCGGCGCATTAGACAACCTTCCAGTTCGGAATGAGAACGTGATTCTTCGATTATTGAAGGGAAGACCAAATAGATTCCTGTCTAATTAACCGTTACGACTCGACCCCACCCCCGAAAATCCTCGACAGGTAATACGAGATTCACGATACGAAACGATTTTCATTAGGTATTCATTCTGCTATTTCCTTCAATAGACTCTGGCTAGTCTACAATTTCGTCAATACTCAATATTCAATATTCCTTCAATACTACATTCAACAATTCCTCCAAACAAAAGTATCCATCATTTAATACTTGGGCATATCTCATCAAGCTCCCTTTTTGAGAATCGGCCATTTCCAATCGTTATCGCACCTCACCCTACCGTCTGTAAAGGATTCGACAGCATCCTATATCAGGCCGCACATCCCAGCAGGTTTTTGGGTCATTAATTCAGCAAACATACAACACACAAGATACCATTTCGGTCACACTGGTCACACAATTCGCCTCAGCAACTTGGAACATTTTGATTGAAGCAACCAGCTATTTGAGCTTGTGACGCCGTCTTCCAGCATCACCTCGCCAAATCCATCCTGTGATCCTCTCACTCAGTCGTGGCGTTTGAAATATATTCTTGACCCCGGGTTACCGCGCCTTGAGATTCCTAGAAGGGTCGAGTCCTTCGTTCACTCACAACTAATCACGACCAAACACGTTCGTCAGTCTTTATTCGGCAGTACGCTCCCTCTCTCCCTCTCTCATCTCGTCTCCCTATCTGGTCTACCTAAGACATTCTTTCCTTTTACGGACATCGTAGCCTTCCTCCGCTCCACCAATCTAGCAAATCTTGAGGCTTTCCGCGGGCACGGGAACTACTGGTGACTGTCACCCACCCCACCAATTCGCGAACACGGGGGTAACATCTAGAGTAACATCTAGAGTACGAAGCTGACCCAGCTGATTTATGCGCACCCACCACGCATTATAACTTATACCACTTGGCGCTCTTTTTCGGCTTTATTTTACCACGCCCGCGCCTCAAGCATACATACTCATTACCGCCGCCCGACCTCTATTTGACCGCATCCAGTCCGCATCATCAATAATAGGCACCCACTTTTATTTCGCTGAGCGCCGAGTGTGAAAAGCAACAACAAAACAAAAAAGCATCAACCGGAACCTCCTCGGCTCTAGGTATTTTGGCCGTCTCGATAATTATTCTTTTCCGATCTGTTGCAACTATTGTCCTGTGGCGAGTTGGAAAACTTTTTCTCTTGTACGGAGAGAGCGAGAGGCATAATTGTCATCGTCATCCTTTAAGCCGCACAGAACGTACGACGCCGAGATCCCGAATTTGCACTTCGCGGAGTTATTGTTTTTTAATTTTATTTTATTTTATAACTTCCCGTGACAGGTGCCAACCGCAAGCAACGCAGGGCGAACGGAGACTCTCTCTTCCACTAGCCAAGCCCCAGCCCCTGCATTCTCTTGGCGAGGTACGTACTACCCTACCCGGGTACAAAGGTACTTAATTCACTTACTGACCGTCCTTTTTACGCCAGCCTTTTTAGCCAACTTGGAGAGACAAGTACCAAAGTCACTCCTAGTGTAGCCCCTCCCCTGACAAAGACCACCCACCGTCGATTCCAGCCCAGCCCAGGCACTTCGTGTCAGCCATCGGACCCAACGCCCGCGCCGATCACGAACCCCTTGTTCCTACCAGCCCTCTCGACTGTATCCACACACACCCCCCGGCCCAGCTGCCCAAAGCATACACGCCCAAGGAGCCGGCTCAGCCTCGACTATATCACGTCACATACTTACGCATCCTGTCTGGTATTCGTTTGTTATACATCTACCGGTGTTCACTTTCACTGCGCCTGCTGGGTCAATATTTGATTCTGATATCAGATAGTTTGCCTCGGGATACTTTTTTTTTTTGCTTATTACTCTCCTACATACCAAGCCACTTCTATACATCAACATACACACCCAGTCACCCTCCCTTATACACCTTAAGTGTTAATATATACCGGCTCCCCTTCCCACCATCGTCTGCTTCATCCCCATATTTTCACTTAGTATCTCCAAGGTTGGGGACACTACCTACTCATCGACGACATCCACTTGAGATACTTCTTGTCTCACTTTCACTTACACATAACAACAAGATGTCTTCGAGATCGATATTAAGCTTGGATGAGCTCAATGCCGCCGCACTCGACCAGTTCATCCGCTTGCCCGTTAGCCATGCCATGATCTTCCATCTGGCGGAGGCTGCATCAAATGTTATCCAGTGCGACCCTAACATGATGCCACCACCACCTCAACGTGAGACGCAATATTCCACCCCACCCAGGACACCTTCGCCAAAGGCTATCCGATGTGATGATAGTGGTCTACCGTCATTGGAGGAGTTTATCACACAGTTGGTTGTGTCATCCAATGTGCAAGTGCCTACTTTGATGTCGACCCTAGTCTATCTGACTAGACTCAAGTCCCGCCTACAGCCCATGGCCAAGGGTCTACGATGCACGACCCATCGCATCTTTCTAGCCGCACTGATTCTTTCCGCCAAGTACCTCAACGATAGTTCGCCTAAAAACAAGCATTGGGCGAATTACAGTCACATCCATTGCGATGGCTACAGCTTTGGATTCAGCCGGACGGAGGTGAACTTGATGGAGAAGCAGCTGCTGTTCCTGTTGGATTGGGACCTTAGGATTACCGAGGGGGATCTCTACCGCGAACTTGATCTATTTCTAGCGCCGATCCGTGATGACTTCGAGGCGAAGTATATCCGACGCATGCAACACAGAAAGCAGAGGCAGGAGGAGGCCGCGGCGGCTCGAGCCTGGGTACAAGCCCAAGGTCCCACGCCCCCATCATCCCGCGGAAGCTCGCGATCGCGATCACGACAACGCCTGGCGTCGCCACCCAAGGATTCGACAATCCGCGTGGTGCACGACATCGTATCGGAGTCTACGCCACCTCCTGAGTTGGCCTACAGCTACAGCTCATCCGGCAGCAGCTCGGGCAGCTCCTATGCCTCCTCTTTGTCTTCCCGTCAGCACTCAAGGTCCTCAACCCCTCTTTCGGACGCCGAGGCAGACCCTTACGTTGCTTATACGGATGGTTCTCTGCACGAGTCGCCCATTGAGATTGTCATGGAAATGCCGGAGCCAGCTATGGCCTCGATGCATAAGAGCGCATACCGCGGCAAACAGCTGCTACCTTATGAAATTAGTGCTGACGAGCTTCGTGAGCTGCAGGACGGCACTGCGAATACGAAGCGCGTCCGGACTGGTCGTGGGATGTGGCATCGCATGTTTGGCGCACAGGCATAAATCTACTACCATCACTTCATTTCCTTTTGTCTTGGGAAGCATTTGGGCCGGGTATACACGAGACGAGACAACCTTTCAGCATTCTTCAACGGCATACATACAACGGCATCTTTCATCGGCATTGTTCAGCATCACTAGCAAGGAGTTTTGGAGCGGGTTGTCGGGCGAAGGAGCGCTCATGGTCTAAGAAAAAGTTTGATTTTTAAGATATTGTGGAAACGGGAGATCACTTTGCTTTTCGCGAGGGGGCGGGGGTAGATCTCCCCCCCCTTTTCTCCTAGCCCTTGGTTGCTATACGAGAGTTTTACGCGATGATACCTGAGAAGCATTACTTAATTTAGTGTTCCTCGAAGGAACAGAAGGGAAGGCCGGACGACTGCATGGCATGGGACTGGTCTGGGTACAAGGAATTACGATAGGAATAATTCAGGGAGTAGCAGTCTTTCTGGGGCTGAGGAAGGATGGATCGGCATGATGGGCGGTATCTCGGGAGTAGATAACAATCAATCATAATGATGCATGCATGCATCGATCAATTAAGCTACTTTCCAATTCCTCTTTCTATCTACTTCCTTGCCTAGTAAGCCGTGACACTTGCGGTGTAGATTTGACATGCCTTTAGCCTTTTGTCGTGCCTTTTGGTCTGCCTAGCTGGGAGCCCAGCTATTTGGTAGCAAACGCCAAGACCACTGCAACTCATGCATTTGCGCTTACCTGTTCGTAGGCTTTATCACGGGCTGACAGAAGCATATCAATCAACATTCTACGTTCCTTGCGTTGCATCAAGCAGGCGGATGTATGTGGGGGTGTTCGTAGGCAGATATGAAATCATTCTCGTCCGACTTTAGCTACTCGGAACAGATTTCCGCCCGAATTAGGTACGCACGCGTTATCTATCATCATTTTCTCACCTTAATCATCACATTATCTCACATTATGCTCACCATCTTGTGTTTCGTCGGGCTTTTTGTACGCTAACCTATAGTAGTGAGTCTACTGTGTCAGCTGTGCTGCACCCCAGAATCTGGTATTGGCCCTTGTGAGACCTAATGAATCCCGGCGCACCCTGTGACAATCCTTACCTATTTACGTCAAGGCACTAGTAGTTATCGTGTGGTAGTGTAGCGTAGGATATAGTGTACAGTAGTATAGGACACAAAGTACACTACGGACTCCGTGACTGACTCATGGATACTAATAAGACGATACCGCGTTCCCCTCTCTCGTTTCCGCGTCCGTTCCTTCGCCATACACAAATTCTTATGTTTGCATATAGGCATAGGCGCAAGCGCAGACGCAGGCCAGATAGTGGGTTTCTGGTTAGAATATAGTACGGTAACTTAGTCTACCTAATCCAATAACGAAAAAAGGTTTACAATCTGCGAGACACCGTCGAGTACGCTAACGATTACTATTTGTGATCCGGGTTGTACGCTACTACATAGGGTAGCGAACGCAGAACCCGACCCGATCCACCGGCTCAGACCCGATCATTGCGGCGCGGGCAAAGGCTTAGGTGTAGTAGGTAGAATCTGGAAGTGGAAAATCCCAACTGGCGTTACATGCGTATGTACTAGACCCACGTTACACGTGGCGACAAAAAAATGAGGTTGGAAATTGCGTCGTGTTCGATATCTCATGATGCTATGCTATCAAAATTGACGGCGCAGGGGGTTAATGATGTACGGCAGAGGCCTAATCTAGTATATATGGTCCGTCCTGTGCGGCTGATGGTGGTCTTTGTTTATGCGGTGGTGTTATTGTTGGTTGCGCACGTGTTTCGTCGTGCCCGCTGAAGCACCTACACCAGGGTCTTCTGTCATGTAGGGCTCGGTTCTCGGGTGTTATGAGAGTAGGTATACGTAGCGTAGTACGACGCCTCCTCGGACTTCTGGAGCTCAGCTCACCACTCAGCTGTAGTTTCTTTGCTAGTGTAGGTTAGTCGCCTTGTGTGGGGAGGAGGAGCCATTATTCATGCAATAAACGACGGGTCTAGATAGTATTGACCCTATATAGGGCGCATTGTTGGTTCAGTTACAGGTCAATGCATACTTCCTGTATGACTAAGGCGCCTGAGTATACCTAACCTTAGTGTGTTTCTCGAAACGTGAGGAATCCTTCGTGTTTCGAAACGGGCGATCACGATAGGCTGATAGGCTTGCTATGGTGGTTAGTAAATCGAACTATTCGAAGGAGTACTCCAGAAAAAAAAGACACTGAGATCCACAAGGAGCTAATGTCCTGAAATGGGAGCGGCGAGACTTCATACTATTGGAACGCGATGTTGGATTCGAGGCGCAAGGCTAGTTTAGGCGGGTTCAATATAGTCGGGGACGGGTAGTGTACTATGTAGTGTATCGCTTTTTCAAGGGATGGGTTTCCACTTGGCCGAGAAACGTACCGGATTTATTGATTTGTGTACGCAATGAGATTGAAAGGGAAGATAAACATGATCTCGGGGTGGCTTCGGGTCACCGAAATGATCCAGTTGATTTGTACCGAGTCTCACAATCCACCGGCTTTCATTGATTCTACGGCGTGGGGTATAGATTATGGCCAAGGTATGCCGTGTAGGAAAGAAAGACATGAGGCGCAAAAGAATAGAGTGTCCTGCAAGGCTAACGCTTAGTTAATGTCGCCGCAGAATACCAGTCACTAACGGCCTACGTGGCTTGACGGGAAGCTTGCTTTTGTTGGCGACTTGGTAAGTAGGATTTGGCATCGCTTTAATCTTGCTTACGAAGTAATCACGGAAGTTTGTGCCAAAACGGAGAAAATGTGTGGTGTGGCATTTTGGTTGTGCGACATAGCCACGAACTACAATACCTAATGGCCAGGATGACGGAGGAGGAGGATGACGATGATGATGAATGACTAACCATCTACTCCACTGTGACAATAGGTAATTGTGCTTTCTATAATGCATCGGGATAGAGTTGGTCAGCGGTTTCATGTGGGTGGTTATTTTTTAGGTACAGTGAGTTTATGCGGCTGTGTCTTCGTGTCCTAACTTATGTAATGACGAGAGAGAGAGAGAAAGCATCGTGAGAATAGGACAAAATTTAGCTTAACTATTTAGATTATCTGGCTTAATATATCACCTGCGCACAGGTGACAGGACTTACCGCTTATGGCCTATCGTGGAGATTACCAATCTATTTTCAGCCCTACCCCAGATTAGACCCTTGAGTCAACAACATACCGGTACATAGCTACACACCCGTACACTAAGGTGAGGTTAGATACCAAGGGTACGTAAGTAATTAATATTATGCAGTGTATGCTCCGCCGGTGAAGCCATCATCAGTACGGAACCAAACTTGACTTCACCATGGTAATTAATGGTTTTGCATCCGCATTTCCGGGTTCTAGTTCTAACCATAGGCATTTTAGTCCAATATTCGCCGCTATTTACGATACAGCCCATTTGTCTAGGCATGGCGCTTACCTATGACTAAAGTCCTACTATGTACAATCCTAACGTTGCTTACTACGTTGGCTACACTTGCGGACAGGTTCACAAAAGCAAGGGAACAAAAACAAAAGCAGGCAACTCCAAAGTCCAAAAATACGCCCGTCTAATAACGGGCCGTCTTCAGGTTAAATCAGACCAGATAGAAAGGTACCGCGACCAGTCTATCGGTACAAGGCCGTGAGGCCGTGGCAGTACTGGTCGTGGTTTTGCACTCTGATCCCTTGGACCCTTGCCAATAACCTGAATCCTTCAAGACCTCGCATACCACGCTCTTGCTGTATATGTAGTACATTATCTATTCGCGAATCATCTTACGCTACCTTTCTCGTCTTTTCGGCATCCTCTCTAGGTTGAATTAAACGTACGGTCATGGCAATGATACCTACGCTCTGGCCTGGATGAGCTTCCAGGAACATGATGTATCAGTCATTTAGGCAGTCAGCAAATGGTTCCTTCATGGTAACTCTAGCCGGGGCTAATATTGCCTCGCCGTATCATAACATTAGCTCGATCGGCCGTACTGCCGTCGTACATCTATACGAATTAAACCGGTGAAAGAGCCATATTTCCAGTATATCACCAAATAAAGATACCTCTTCTCAAGATACAGATATCGATGCCTACCCCAAGTATCGGTCTTGTCTGAGGTTTTGAAAGATATCATATTTATCCTTTGCGGGACGCTCAACATCTTCATTACATA
The DNA here is from genome assembly GCA_022495195.1 of Xylaria digitata. Classification (NCBI taxonomy): domain Eukaryota; kingdom Fungi; phylum Ascomycota; class Sordariomycetes; order Xylariales; family Xylariaceae; genus Xylaria; species Xylaria digitata. Next base: position 58,991 of record MU377095.1, read on the forward strand.
CTCTAGCTTCCGAGTGCCCAGTTACGTGTCACTAGCCTAGTGTGTTATATCTTGTATCGCAGAAAAAATCTAAGAGAGTCATACACCGGCTCAATGTTGTGCCTTGCCAACAGCAACGACAACATGGCTTGAATTGTTGTTATGATATCGAGACGGCATTGCCGCTGACAACCAACAGCTAAGCGAGTTAGCAATCCTACAGATACGGATACGCCATCACAGATGGCAATGCCGGCATGCATGACAATCCATGTTTGGGGCTTCTTGTACCCTGATTCCATACACTAAAATTACGGAGCCAACGAACATACCTTTCATTGCCCAAGGAATTCCTACCACTAGTAGACGAAGAACACATTGGCCTTGGAAGGGGGGCATCGCCAGTGCAAATCGCTATACTGATCCTTACAGAGGAATGAGTCGTAAGGGTCTCGCTGTGGTGTCATTTGCGGCACTATTTCGGACTCGCTAAATAAACGAAAAACAAATTAAGAGAGATTTGTGAGATCTCGTGTTGCAACAAGCACATGTAACGCGCAAGTGACGTGATGCATTGCCTGGTTGAGGTTGCAGAGCATGCATGCGAAGATCCGAGAATCACCATCTCCATTCTAACTATCCTAGGAAGTACCATGTCGCATGTATCCTGCAGTGGTTTGTCTATCACGTATTCTTCCCTACTCAAGCCCCCGCGCCCCCCTTTCTCACGGCTGACTCCTGCCAGGCGCATTTCCCTTAGCAAGGTTTTCAGTGCTCGTACCCTTTTTCACCTCATCTCTCCATGTTTGCCGTTCAACCGCCGATACCCCAGGGCCCTTATACATGCTGCCGTGTAATCCCGTGGCCCAGCTGCTCCTATCCGCATCAGGCTTTTTATCTCCCGCAGTGTGACGCCGACGGTACCACTTCCCGTACACAAGCAGGTAATAGAGCCGGAAACACAGAAGTGAGAATCGATCACGCTCTAAGTCTTCAGGGTAGTCGGCGCCGAGATCAACAGCGGCCGCAATACCCGACATGATGGCAACTTCGTGCGCATTGACGAGGGTCCAGGCGGCCGCGAACCGCGTGTGCTTGCGTGCTTGTAGAAACATCATCCACGGCACCACAAACAGGTAGTGTGTGTAGCTGTGACAGAGCTGGTGCCACCAATCCTGGCGAATTATACGATCCTTGCGAATTTCCCCGTCCGACCACAAGTGGCGGTCCCGGTCCTTGTTCAGATAGATAGTTTGAAAGACGTGTTGGTTGAAAGGTACGTTCTTGGGGAACTGGCATTGATAGTTTGCCGTGTCGAAGCACATCTCCAACTTTGATCTGTCTTGCGGGTACGTCTTAATGTAGTACATTGGGCGGAAGTTACTGACCGAGTGATTGAGCCGCCAAGTCTGGTCGACTCCGTTCGTCTTCGATACTGCTAGGTCTTCGCGGTAGAAGTTTTCGTAGTGTTTCTTCATGTAATCTGCGTCATTATGTGTGATTGTGGTATCGTCGCTGAACTTTGCAGAGCCTAGAACCCGCTTTTCTCGCCACGAAGCTGTTTTTCCGAGCACCTCCTTTGCCTTATCCGCAAGACAGCAGAGAACGATCTCGTCGAAAGTTTCTTCGCTCGTTGGTGCGTCCAGGTCTGCGTCTTTAGGGTTATGGCCTCCCGGAACAGGTGTACGTGGCTTAAGTCTAACCACGACACCGCCCTTACCCCGCTGCACAACCTCCGCCAACTCGGTGGAAAGGTGAACGGACACGCCCCTTGAGACGAGATCCTCCCGCCACGTCTCGTAGAACTCCGAAAGATTGGGGAACACGACCATGGGCGGCCGGTTACTGACGACCATATTCTTATCCGGTTTGTACCACATGCCGTACGTCGGCGACATGCAAAGGCGTTCAAACATGATAGCAGGGACTTCAGGGGTCGCGTTACCGGTTCCGAGGAAGAGTGCTGTCATGGGCAAGGCGACGGTGTCTGTGAATTCGTCGGAGAACATAAACAATTTGAACACGAAGCGGAGTGGCAGGAGAGCAAAGAGAATTCCGAACCAGCGCATAAGTTTCAGTAAAATCGCAAGACGGGCGACCTCTTTCTGGTGCCGTAATATCAGTTGTGTCGGGAACATGTTGGTCCAAAAGGTCTCGTTTTTCCCGAACGACACTTGGAGCTCCACGGGATCTGCATGATACCCCTGCCGCGCGAACATGGTCAGCGTGTGGTGAAAGATATACGATCCGCCTTGCACGCCTTGATTGCACCATGATGCGCCGTGGTGTGACTTATCGAGCGGAATGGAAAAGGCTTGGCCTCCGCAGTAGTCTACCGCGTCGATGAGCGTCACGTCGAACTTCTCTGGGTGCTGCGAGAGATGGTATGCTGTCGACATGCCGGCTGCGCCGGCGCCGACGACAAGAATGCGCTTGCACCCGTCTGGGACTTTTTTTCCGTTCTGAGACATCGTGTTTGCGTCCCGTTCGATGTCGCGGGTATAAGTATCACTCGCCATTCACTTCGGAACCGACAGTTGGATGCAGCAGGACTCAGATCATTAACTCTATTTAATTGTAAACACAATTACGGATTTACTTGCGAAGGGCGTACCTGCCCTATATATATTACATTCCAGAGCACCTGTGTCTCAAAGTTAAAGACGTTCATATGCTTATATGCTGAGTCACGACGTCATCGACCTTGAAGTGTTCGTCATCACCGCGCTAATACAGGAGATTGCCGCCGTCGCTCGATCTTAGCGTTTTGCAGTTGCGGGGGACATCGGTCTAAACCTTTTACTTAGGTTGTCAATAAGATTTGTTAGTCATTAATGAGAACGATAGAGACGGATAATTGAAACGTGGCCAAGCAGAATTCATTATTATTATGAGGTGCTACAAGCATTTTACAATGCCTCACATCGGTACTACTAAGGAGAACCCGATGAACTGAACAGCTTTCATATTTACTCCTTCGACCTGCAAACTAAAAAATCGAATCTCTTCCCCCCTTTATATTCGAAGCTCTAGGTAGAACACATCAAAGATAAAAGACTGAGTATGTAATAGCGATAGTAGTGAGAGTGCCATTTATGAATGTGAAGAGTTAGGTTTCATGGGGCGAATATTATTCAAAGCTATCACTTTGTCATGTCCCTGGTGATATTTTAGAAAGGAGTTAATTTCCTATGAAATGTAGATGGTAGGAAGGTTTATCATTAACTATCACAAGATTTTTCTTACCTTGAGGCTCTAGAGATGACTCACTCATCCTCGCCCTCATCTACCCCTTTTCGTGAAGCCCAGCTCTCGTGAGCGAGAGTAGCCCAACAATACCAGTCAGAGACTAGCGCGACCCTATCCATGATCACAGCGGCCCAAATCTTCCTACGAGTATAAGGGAACTCTCGGGCGAATCCCAAGATACCACTAACCAAGCCGTAACAGTAGTAAAGAGCAATCAACAATGCAAGAAGAGGCTGTTCGCGGAGAACGGTGAAGAAACAGACATACCAGAGTAGGTTGAGAAAAGGGTTATATAAACCCTCGACCATTTTTCTACACATATAAGGTGTGGCGCCCCAGAAATTCATAAGCCCTGGATCGTCGAAAAGACAGATAAGCCGGAATCGTAATCCGGTTCTTAGCCACCTTTTCATCTGATCTGCAAATCTACTATCGGGAATAAGCGAAGTATAAACCGTCGCCTCTGGAGTGATTTGCATACCGAGGCGCCATTGTGGCTTCCCTTGGCGGCCTGCTCTTAGGTGCTGGAATAGAACCCAACGCGTGATAAAAGAATCGTCCCCAGTGTTCATGCGCACTCCCCTGAATGACTCCCCTGTGAAGTGAGTTTGGAAATCCGGGTCTTTGACGATCTCGGCCCGGAGAACCATTGTCGCCCCCGATACTGTGAAGTTTGTCGAGCGATCGCGGGCGTAAAAGGCCTTATTGCCGCCTCGGCGTTTTGAACGGTTCCGAAGCGCTGCGACCTCCCAGGCTGTAATTACAGAGGCATCCTTTCGCTCTTCGGGGATGTACGATTCAATTGGCCCGCCTACTAGCCCTATATCGCGTTCTTGAAATGGTGCGAGAAGATTGATTAGCGTATGGGGATTCATGAAAGCGTCATCATCTACTAAAGCGATGAGTTTCCCGCGACAGGCCTGGATTCCCCGGACGAGCTGGTCTCGTTTGTTTGGTTTTGGGATGCTGACCAGCGAAATCTCTGTCCCAATATTGGCCGCCCGGATCGACTTCGAATTCAGGAGCGTTCGTGCTTTTTGCTCCTCAGCGATTACCGTGACTACAATGATCTCGCGAGGCTGATTAGCGAGCCACGAAATCAAGGCTTTCGGGAATAAAGAGGGGTCGTATCCGACTGTTGGGACTATGATGCTTACATCTGAAGTATTGAAGAGGCGTGTTTCTTTCGATGGGAGAGGGAAGGGTTTGTATTGATGGATCAACTTCCTAGCGAGGCGGCGTTCAACCCAGTCCCATAGGATATTCTCGCAAAGGAAAAGCAGTGCTGCGGACATTATCAATTTGAATACCTTTGTGATGAATAATGAAAGGCGTAGTTTTTGAGGCTTGAATATGAGTCGATTTGGGATGTTGAAAGCTCTTTGCAACAGTTGCTGTGGCTTGAATCCGATCCGTAGAATATGGGAATTGAACCCCTTTTATACCCCCGAGAATTTGAAACAGCCCGGGATTTCGTCAACAATGGCGTTATTTTTCTACAAAACGACCGGAGTTTAGCTTCCATGATTAAAAGGTGTATCGGAAGAACCAACTTGTCTTCAAAATGGAAAATCTTTTTCTTATCATTCACCCATGGAATTCACATGGGTAACCACGCCATATATAATACTTTGCAACACGGATTAAGCCCTCTATGTACTTAGGTATTATATTTTACTGCACACCCTACTCAATATTGACATCGCGATGTATCTGTGGTTACATTGAACTTCTATCGCAACATCTCCATTAGGTCTTATTTGTTACAGGGCTAGCTAAAAGGCCGTGTGTCACGGAGAGGTGGGTCTAATAGACCCAGTATGCAGAGGGATCGGTGGAACTATAGACCGGGTGATCCCTAGTATATATAGGTCTGTTTTCTACACTAATGCACAGCTTAGAACTTAAACCTTAGATCATCAGAATACACTACTATCTGATCGCTTCTGGTGAAAGCACTGGTCAATTCCTTCCAATAGATCAATCTCCACTTCTCCGCGAGACTGTGGTTGTCATTTTCAGAATAAAACCTACCCGTCCTTAGTCCTCTGGTTTCCTCGAAATGATATGTTTCCATCACTCTCCTAGCTTGACCCGTCGTAGCCATTTGATTATGAACATGTGTAGTTAGGTATCTCGTGAACTGAAAATATTCAAACTGACAATGAGCGCTATTATTTCTCTAGTATAGCTTACTCTAGGCACTTCGTCATAGCCGGAACAATAACACAATTTCATTGCTAATAAGGCTGTTTGACAACGCTGCACGCGTTATAACCCCCTCCGCTATATTTATCTATCCTATTTTAATCACCATCTCCACTGTTACCGAACTTAGAATCATTATTTGATCTATTTGGAACCCGGAGGCCATTCCTCTCATTGCCCAAAGGTGGCGTGGGGTCCGGGGGAGTTATAATAGATTGAATCATCCAAGGCCGGCACATAGCTCTCGCTCTGAAATGCGGCATTGAGGGGCCCGGCCACGGTATGCGTACTGTCTGAAGACCCGACGGAAAGTGCTTGGCAGCTTCATAAATAGACGGACTATTGGCCAGCGACCATGGTAGAAATTCAGGGGCTTCGGCGCACAACTGCTTTGCCAACATAGGAGACGCCTGATTTTCATGCTATAACGCCTGAAGTTAGTGGCTAGCGTCTTAACGTCTGTTGGGAGAGGCGAAAACTGCTAAGATTTGGGAGTTCAGTAGGACCTTTGCACACTTGTGTTGGCTTAATTGGAAATTGGCAACAAAATAATAACATACGCTATTGCTAGGTCGGACCGAGGGACCCGTGGTTGGTTGTTGGAGACTCTCTATTTCGGTGATGCCCTCATTAGACGGGTTCTTGCTAGAGGCGCTTTTTACATGAGGCGTCTTTTTGGAACTGTTCTCACTAGTAGAACTCTGGGTAGGAGTCTTCTCAGCGAAAGAGTCAGTCGAACTCTCGATAGGGGTTATTTCGTTGAAAGAGTCTTTTACGAAAATATCTTCTTTCACAGAACCCACACTAGAACAGCCCACGATACGAGAAGACTCCCTAGAAGGGGATTTCTGGGGAGTAATTGCGTCGGAAGCCATCTTTATGTTGGTTCAGAAGTAGTTTAATCAATATCGATAATCTGATCGAGAAAATATGGGCTCAGTGCGATGGCTTTATATGCAGCGGTTGTATTGAGGATTTTGTAACATGAATACTGACTGGTGTGGTAAGATAGGATGGTTTCATATGGTCGTTCCTTTATACCGAACTAAGGTGGTGAAGATTACGAAGAAGTGGTTAGGGAGCGACTCTTTTGGGGCCCGGGGATTAATCATTTTTATTTGGCTCCTTCCTACATACGGTAAAACTAAAGGTATCGTAAAAATTATCCTCTATGCAAGTTGCTTCACCTTCCGTGGGTGTAAGGCTGCCCTCCTCCTTGGAAGTCGTGAATCTTTATCAAGGTCGTTACTCTTTACGACTCTTGAATAGATCACAGCTTCAGAAGCTCCTTCCATATTAAACTGACGGTATATATACTGGGCGTTGACCCCTCTTCCCCTAATTTATGCTGCGAGTGAGCTCGATCACGTCCGTTAGTGTTGGTATTCGTGCCCTCGTGGGCTTCTCGTCACTGGCCCCTGTATCATGATGCTGCTACTCTTTTGAAACAAAGAAGTAACCTGTATATAGTAAAGGGCACCTAAGGGGCTATCACCCTTCACCCGATGACGGTCATGAAACATATCCATTGTTGACCCTTCTTGATAGTTTGACCTAGATTCTTACGCAACGCCGTGTTGCTGGTATTTTGCCACAGTATTCTGCAGCTGTAAATACCCCCCGAGCCCTGGAAACTGGAGAGCCATATTAAGGCATGCCGGAGTCGCAAGTTCTTCACGTCGAGCCATAGCACACGGCTTATTTTTCATGAGAGTATAGGCGCCCCTAAAATTTGTATCCTTGCAAATGGCAAGTCAGAAGAGAGTATCGCGCGAAGGTAATAGCGATGGACAGGGGTAATTCTAGTCAATGTGGGAAATCATTTTGGTGCTTATAAAAAGTAACGAAGTGGTCTCATGATATAACCATTACACGATTCCCTCGCCCGCCAGTTATGATCCCACTTCCCTAACGCCTAACAGTACTACCTCTCCCTCCGTGATAACATTGTTTGGCAAGTATCTTATGAGTAGACAGATCCAGACCGTGCCTTGTGAGTGAACCAAACGAGCCGCTACTGATCCTCTGGATGAAATCGTAGGGAGCGATTAAAGACTCTCTTGTAGTGAACTATACGAACCCTATGAACCAAGAATATTTGCTTCAGAAAAGACGCGAGCACCCCCTAGACGCTCATTGTACTAAAGTGACATCTACTTAGCCGCGGGTACGGCAGCAGGCTTCGGTTTGCTGATGACCTGAGAGGTTTGTTAGACGAAAAGCAAATGGAGAACGTAGTGATGGAATGCTCTGATTACCTTCTTCGCCTTGGCCTCAACCTTCTTGGCGGCAGCTTTGACCTGAGACATGCATTAGCGGGATGTATATTATACTATTGATGCGACTGCGAGGCTCTCCGAATCGACATCAAGGCATATGCAGGATATTATATTAATATGACAACATGCAGCGCTTGGGACAAAGACGTCGTGACGCGATACACAGCAGAACCGCGAATACAAGCACCGGGACGCGTCTTGGTGCACCCAACCATAAAAGGTGTCAAACAGCCTCAGGAGGGCGAAATACAATATTCAACCTACCTTAGCGACGGCGGTGTCCTTCTTGGGGGCTGTCTTCTTCTTGCTGACGCCAGTGGGTTTCATAGGCTTTACATTGGGCTCGGAGACAGCAGGTTTCTTAGCCTTGGGCTTGGTGATGCGCTTGATGGCCGGAGCGGTGTCGACGGCCTGGAAGACGCGCGGGCGCGAGTTGCCCGTGGCCGAACGTGTACCTTCGCGAGGCATATCGGACGTGGATCTAGAATGATTGGGTGCAGAAAACTACACTAAATGTTAGAATACGACGTAGCCGAATGATTTCTATGCCGTGATATGTCTTGCGACATTCGATGCAGACGCCAAACGGAATGCGACACGAAGGTGTACCGGATAGAATAGGCTTACAATGGGGGGAAGGGGGGGTGGCTTGCGACAGGTTGGTCTATCTGCCTGTCTATGTGTATGTGCGTACGCCTGGCTGTTTGTCTCTGGAAATCGACTCGGACTCGATGATTTCGCCAAGGCGCAAATTTGAAAATTCGATGGATAATGAGTTTACGGAGATGGAAAGGCCTGTAAATAGAGAGAAGAGTTGTTGGAAAGAAAAGATGGAATAATAACAAGAGGAGGGAGGAGAAGAGGTGTCTTGCTGGCGTGCGTGCGTGTGTTTTTTTGTCGCGCGCTCTCTCTCGCTTGCTTGCTCTGGTTCGGTTCCCTCCGTCCCTCCGTCCCTCCAACTCTACCTACCCAAGTTAAGTTAAGTACTGAAGTATGTAGGTAAGTAGATAGGTGTACCTAATGGACATGGCATGGTCCAGTCCATCGGTCGCTATAATATTGCTTTAATGGGTTGCTATAAGCGCTGTGCGAAAGTGCTGTGTCACGAGGTAGATTTCCTAGGTCTGCTGTACTTTACGTCCCTGTTCGTACGTAACCTTGGAGCTTCAATGGCGCAATCAGTCAAAAGTCCCTCCTCTATTTGGACTTGGCACTTCAGCCGATCGACGAAATGACATGGACATCAACTAGAGATAGGATATTATCCAGTTATCTCATCCCGTTCGACATATTGCCTAGTGGTAGCTAAAAGGAAGATGGATTCGCACAGGGTTGGGGAGGAATCCGCTGTAACAGGCCCTCTGTCTGTACGTTCCGTCTCTGTCCGATATTGCTTAACGCCCAACAGGTCTTGATGTTGCATCGACCCTTTCGATTTAACCAAAACAATAACACCTCGTTCGTTACCAATTAATTCCCTGTTTTTTTTGTTCTTTTCTTCTTCTTTCTTTCGAAATGGAAATTCCTGATTGGAGACTCTCTATCTCCTGCTCCATTTATCGCGCGATTCTCTTCGATCGGCCTGTGTCCAAATCGAGAACCCGTTCAAAGCAGACCTTGTCCAATGAGTCCAATCGCTGTAATCTTAGTCATGTATGTGCACACGTTCTTCGTTATTAGTGGCACATACCCTATGACGCTGCGGTGTCGCGTCAATAGTGGGAGATGAAGGTACTGATGAACCAAACATATGTTACGTGTTCACCTCTCACCTGCATCATCACCATCTCCTCTGTTTGCGCAATTGAGGTGAAATTGAAATTGTCTTGCGTTTGACCGGTCCACGTTTGCGTCCCCGACCCAGTTCGATTCACATGTCAGACCAGAGCAAACTGTCTCGGCGTCTAACATGGCTTGTCTACTATCATGGCCAAGATGCAAGATGCCCTATCTAGTTTCAAACAAACCAGGCCAAGCACTCATCATTGGCTCCTTTCAGTTGGTCTTCATGGCATTATTGACCTTACCCCGCGAAGCGGAGCTTGCGTCAGCTTGATCGGACTCCGGAATGCCATCGGGCTCAATATCATTATTAAGATTCGTATTGTACCCAAAGTCAATCATATTATTAGGACTGGGCATTATATTTGGAGGATCCGTACTCGATACCCGACGCGTGCGATTTTGTGCTAATAGTCTACGTTTCGCAACTGACGATTGGAGAGCTGCTACCTACTCCCGTCTTTGCCTACTTAATGTCCCTTATTCTGCACGTTTACTAATCTCTTTCTCTCAGCTTGAGTCGAGCGCGCTCATATTTATGGGAAATGCAACATCAGGAGAAATGCGTGCACAGCTGCCAATAGCTTCAATCGGTGGCCTTTGATACTCTTTTCGAATGCGATTAGATTGATCTGCCCAAGCACAGGCCAGTGACGTTGCTGTGCACCTGCAAAACTGAGAAGGGATCTCGCTACGCGCTATGTGGATGAACATGGCTCGGGTCGATTGCATAAGATGCCGTTGCTTGAACCTAGAACCTTAGGCCTGAGAGCTTGGACCGATTGGATTTACCTAGTAAACCATATACCCACCACACTATGTAAGTGCTGATCCGGGACACGCAAAATGTCGATCCATTATGCGGTAGACCGTGGTAGAAGCGGAGCGGGCCGAAACATGGTGTCGGCAACCTGGGTTCTTAATTAACTCGAGTTACCTAGTGTCGTGTCCCTGCGGTAAATGACTTAGGTAGGAAGGGTTAATTTGAGGGACTGGTTGAATGCGGCTTCGTTGTTAACTTTTTAGTGTCGCTCGCTTGTAAGGATCATGAACATCCTATACGAGTTAGACATCCACACCTATCCTAACGGACACAACTTACGCTCATAGATCGCATCACTCTACGAGATGAGTCGGATTGGTCGAATCTTAACGAACATGCGAACTCACGAAATAAGATTGACTATGGCATAACCCCACGCGACGGGCAGCCGGCGAACACTCTTCGATTACTCAAGCTCTCGAAATTAGTCGGGAAATTCTCGAGACTTCCTTGAATCGTTCTCACGAGCGGCTATGAATCTGGGCAGTGCGGTAGCCAAGTGTGCTTTGCTCTACCTCGGTCAAGGAAGAAAGCCTAAGAGGGAACATTCCATTTTCGTCTGGGACCGCGGTCCATGGTTGGACGGAAAAATATCTCACGCGAATTGAAATCCCACTAGATCCTTACCGGGTCAGTATGGCGATGAACAATTTCTCTTCGGGGATAGGTGACTTTCTAGCAGGTTAGCCCTGTCATGCATAATTGAAGTGGCGAGATTATGAAGTGGACGTTGCCGTTCCGAAAGAAGAAGTCGTTGATTGTGCGCAACGAGCCGGTAGAACGTCTTGACTTTGAATTGGCGATACGGCCGACTCGGACTATGAAGGGTATACGGAACCATCGACTAATATGGCGTTCATATCAGCACAATAGTATTTTTAGAAAATAGGGGATTATGGAACTACTACACTAGGAAGGATGATTTATTCGAAATTCATACGGGGCAGGAGGTGTCAGGTGAGGATGAAGTTGTGTTATTGCCTATTGCGGATGAAGAGGATCAAACCGTGATGCAGCCGTATCGCAGACACCGACATCCAACGAGTATAACCTCAGACGCTCGGAGATGAAAGCAAAGCGGATCTGCCGACGGTACTAGGATAGGGGCAATTGGTAAATTTAGTGTAGTAAGTAAGTAAGTAAGTGGGTAAGGCAGACTCTCATGCAAGCTTTGACTGTAACGTAGGTATCTAGCCAAATGTCAAAGTTATAGTAGTGTATGGGACGGATAAGACTCGCCATGCAGTGATGAGTAGTCGAAGAAGCTGAGAACCCGTGCCCGGGACCTCATAGCTTCAAGACATGCATAGTTTCGGGAATGCCCAGTTGCGGATGTCTTGGGCTCGGATAAAACACACATTCACAGATGGATGGATCTAGGTCCTCACTAAAACAATCCCTAAATGGCTTCATTCCTATCACCTACTTGAGAAAATTTACTGAGTAAGTTGCCTACCGACTGGGAGAGCATTAAGCATAGTTAGAAGCAATTTACCAAGCCTCACTACTATGTATATGGAGTGATACTAGCGTGGGAGGTGGTACGTGACCAGAGCTCACGATCCCCTGACCTGCCTGAAATAGCAAAGCGATTGTCGATCTGCGACTAGCGAGGCCTCTTCTTCCCATTCCACCTAGTCCAACCAACCTACCCTTACCTACTACCTACACTACACCACCTACTATGTAGTGTATGCCACTACCAAATTGTAGGTATGTCACTATGCTACTCAATGGTATTTTTCAATATCGTCCGATCTGGGCAAAGGGTTACAATGGAGCTTGACCCTTGCTAGTTTACCTACCCATCGTGCCTGTCATCGCTCCCAAGGTATTAATCCCAACGCGGTAAGCCCATACAATAAAATAGCAGCGCGCACGTACCCCTGCCGCATAGGGCCGTCTAAATTCGTTTGTGATCCCAACAAGCGAATCCTAAGCACTCAGACTCAGGTACACGATGGGCGTGGCTGATCCGCAGATCTCGTTCAAGAGCCTCATATGTCTCAGCATACATTGTCTCGGGTTGGCCAAACCCCGACCAGTTCGATCAGTCTGGCTGCGGTTAGCTCGCATTCCGGACTGTGGTCTTCTATTCATTCTGGAGGCTTTCTAAATCATCCTGCCTCTTCTATCTAGTATATAGAGTAAAAACATAGCGTTCAACAACATGAGCCCTCATTTTAGTCTGGTATGCGACCTCCCGGCTTATCAGGGGTTTGGAGCATGGGTCCCATCGCTCATCCGGCACACTACCGAGCTTTCTCCCAGCGTTCTGGTTGCTGTCAGATCCGTCCTCGGTCCGATTCACCTTTAGATACCTACGCTGACGTTATCAGAGTTAGAGCAAAAGCTAGAGCGCAGCTACTGTGTTTGCCTCGAAACTCTGAGTCGCACTTTAGCAATTCACTCCGCTTCGAGCTCTCTCGTCGAAAGACGACCGGAATACTAAGGTTACTATAACGAGTGAGCATCTCTGATACCACGTCGCGCCGGTCGTGGGCCTCTTGGATTCCAACTATCTATGAGGTTCGCGCTATTCTCTTGGGCATCGAAGATGCACCTCAACGTGATTCTATTACCGCCCATGAGTAGAGAGAGGACCCCCTCTGAGCCTCTGTCTTACGATTGGCTTCATACCATCAGATTTAGTAACGTTGCAAACAAGCTCACGATAGTTGAATGCAACCGAGAGCTGGCCAAGATGCGATAACTAGGGTACATCCTCTAGGGGACTAGATATTGTGCGTAGATACTATCTAGGAAAAGGGAAAAGCGTTGCTTGACTTCGCTATGCGTGACCTTCCTTGGGCGTAACAACTCATCTTCCTAACCGGCACTTCATTGGCCGAGTCGGGAGATAGCCTCAATGAGGAAATATCTTATCAAACTGAGTATGGGCTGGAATAAAATAAGCCACTAAGCCTGGCACTTAGGATGCGGGGGATCGGAGGCAAACATGTGCCTCTTCTGGTGGAGCTCACTAAAGGAGCTCTTGATTGTTGGTTAAATCGTCTAATCTTGGCTTCTTTCAGTTGGTTTTAACGGAGGGAGGATTCCTAGGCAGTGTTATTTTTATGTATAACATTCACACCGCAACTGATTCACTCAACGAGCAACTAACAGGAGTCGGCGGTGCACGATACCAAAGAGTCTAACAGATAAACTTGCTTTCAAATGATATGATAACGCAAGGTGATGGTTGGCGCGGGACCCCAAAACAGTCAAATGATGGTGGGGTGTGAGGGTCGGAAATGAAGGTCTGATGCAACCTTGCCGTAGGCTATTGGCTACCTACTATGAGTAGGGCGTCTTCGCGTGAGCAGAGCATGCGACAGAGCTCTGGTGGAAGGCCTGAGCTCTGATTGGCGATTTTCATAAACTTCCCCTGAGTAAAAGTAGGTTGTTTCGTCTGCCGAGGCGTGTTGGTCCGCGCATGCAAGACACATTGATACTGCCCACCTTCCATCTGCGGACTAGAAGGAGCACAAGTCACAGTGCCTCTCGCCGGTTTGGCTGTGAACGCGCTCGGTTGAATATGAGGTTCATTTACCATCGCAGCCCCGGAGAGCTAATACCCATTGGAGAAATAGGGTTAGCGATATTGGAGGGAGGATGAGATGTGCACCCTATTCACCCAGGCTATGCGGTTCCAATGTATGGGCGCTGGCAACGTTGCCTGCCACTTTGGATCCAGCCGTTGTGTGGATGGAGGTATCTAGCTTCCAGGTTGGGCTGTGCCATTACCAAGAATCAGAACCAACATTCCAAGGCCGGGTTGGCCGTATATGCCGTGTCTCACTTACACTTCCAACCACGTGAATATCCATCCGTCCGCTTTCGTGGGGAGTGAGATAGAGTTCTCGCAAGTATATATATAGAGAGCGAAAGGTTTGTTGATCCTCTTCCTTTCTGGCACGATCAAGCATCCTTCATCAACGGTTCATCTCCAGATCATCTTATCCTTCTCGAGAGCTAAGCCAACATGGTCTCCTTCAAGAATATCGCAGCCCTGCTGCTTTCAGCATCGCTAGCAGCCGCAGGCCCTCTCTCCGAGGTGAAAGAGCGAGCTACGAACTTCAAGAATCTCGTGTATTTCACGAACTGGTAAGAGTTGCACCATCGCATGCCTTGGACTATAGGACTAACACATTTCAGGGGTATCTATGGTAGAAACTACCAGCCGGCTCAGCTGCCAGTATCGCAGCTCAACCAGGTACTGTATGCGTTCGCCAACTTCAGGAGCGACGGAACTGTGTAGGTCCTCTCATCGGTGTTATACCTGCGCATCCCCATGGCTAACTAGGAATCTAGCTACACATCTGACAGCTACGCTGATCTCGAGAAGCACTACGATGGCGACTGTAAGTTATGCTCCCTGATCTAGCATCTCGGAAACCTAATCCAGCGACCTGAGATGAGTCGCTGAATTGGCATCTGAGCACAGCCATGATCATTCACTTTGGGCGAACGCCATTAGCTAATCAGAATACGCAGCTTGGAATGACGTCGGCACCAACGCTTACGGATGCATTAAGCAGCTCTATAAGCTGAAGAAGGCGAACCGCCAACTAAAGGTACTCCTTAGTATCGGTGGCTGGACATACTCTCCTGGTTTCGCCGCCGCTGCGAGCTCAGATGCAACCCGATCAACATTCGCCAAGACCGCGGTCGAACTCGTAAAGGACTGGGGTTTCGATGGTATTGACATCGACTGGGAGTGGCCTGCAAGCGACACCGAGGCGAACAACATGGTCTCGCTTCTGAGCGCACTCCGCAAAGAGCTCGACAGTTACTCATCACAGTACGCCAGCGGCTACAGGTTCATCCTTAGCGTTGCTCTACCTGCAGGCCCAGACAACTACAACAAGATGAAGCTCTCTGCCATGAACTCCGCTGGCGTCGACCAGTTCAACATGCTCGCTTACGACTACGCCGGCGCCTGGGACACCACTTCCGGTCACCAGGCTAACCTCTACGCCGACCCTGCTCACCCTCTCAACACGCCTTTCTCCACTGACGCCGCCATCAAGGCCTACATTGCCGCCGGTGTTCCCGCCAACAAGATCACCCTTGGTCTACCACTCTACGGACGCGCCTTCGAGAGCACCAGCGGTCTCGGCCAGCCATTCTCTGGTATTGGTTCAGGTTCATGGGAAAACGGTATCTGGGACTACAAGGTCCTCCCGCGCTCCGGCTCCGAAGTCTACGACGCTACCGCTGGCGCATCTTACTCTTACGACAGCGCCACTAAGGAACTGGTCTCCTACGATAACGTCGACATGATCAAGCGCAAGGCCGCGTACATCCAGACCAAGGGCCTAGGCGGCTCCATGTTCTGGGAAGCTTCTGGCGACAGGACTGACAGCGGCAGTCTCATCGCCGCAGCTTTCAATGCTCAGGGCGGCTCCGGCTCGCTTGACAAGTCCCAGAACTTGCTCTCGTACCCTAACTCCAAGTACGACAACATCAAGAACAACCTGGCTTAAGCCAATCTCGCTGGTTTCCGGCGGCGGTCGTCTGCGTCGGAGATTGAATAGGGCTATGAGAGTACCCGACGGCAAGGAGTTGGGACTTGAGGTAGGAATGGTTGCATCTGCGGGGCGCATAGGTTTAGATTTGAGGAGATCATTGCACACTCGCTTTTTGGGTTGATTGGGTACCTGTCTGCTCTCGTTTTTTTTTTTGCATACACAGGCCGCTTGCTATGGATTGGTTCACTTGTATATATTCTCCGTCTCTAGTATATAACGCCGAAATGCCTACTACTAACGGTACACAATTACTCTATTGTATGTTGTGTGATCCCTCCTCTGTTCTTTTTGGACTTGAAGGCTAGTTTAGAGACACTTCTAGGCTTACGGGGGAAATAGTTGCTATATTTCACTAAAGACCCGGTCCTAATTTCCTCTCCTTCTAAAGTTGGGCGAGTATCTTTTTCGCATCTGGCGCGTCTGTTCATTCAATCGGGTTCGAATTCCAGTGGGCAATTTATACTTGCACCGGGCGTTCCATTTTTATATTTATAGATAAACATACCGTGATAGTAATGAATCGACCGAACTTATGGCCCCCCTGAGGTGCGTCACGCGACCGACAGCGATGAGCTAAATGGGCAAGGATTACCGCAACAGGTGAGGTACACATATACCGTTGGCGTAGCCCTTCGTCTTCATCCATTCACTTAGGTCCTTTTCAAGCGGGGTCTCAGGCCATTGAACTTATATTTACTTAACGTACATTCTTGGGGATATATGTAGGTATACTTAGCTGTAGGCAAGTGTACTTACCTACCTAGGCACATACGTTAATGTTGGTACCTGTAGGTACCTGTAGGTACCTAACATTAGAACATTAGGTAGGCAGAAGGGTGGGTTCCTGGTAAGCTTTGCGGTCAACCCCGTTTAGTTTACTCTATTTTGGATCGAGATGCGTCTGGCAAATTGTAGCTGGAGCTTTTCGCAGCTCAAGATTTAACGAGACTTATCGAACGTGCTTGTTCTCTTGCTCTCATAGTATCCCACGGATGTATCATGGGTAAAGATTAGGATAGAAGACCAGGGGTATTCTTGAGTGGCTTATGGGGCATGACTGAGTAACCCTAATGAAAATCCATCTTTCGTGAGTGAGACCATATGCTTCGTTGGTGGAAGAGCCAGAACTATGGCGTACTTACGTATCTTGTGGGATAATTAACGGGGCTAGATGGGTTGTAACATAGCGACTAAGATGTCAGGGCATCGAGATATGGTTGGTAGAGAAAGGTGCATATTGCAGGTAGCGAGCTACGAGATCTAGAAAGGATCGTTAGAAGATGTAGCGGTTCATACGAGATGATGATAAGAGTCCAAGAGAAGCATACTGAATACTGCTTCGAGTTCTATTCCATAAGCATACCGCTGGCAGAGTATACCTCAAATTAATAGTCCTTATCTCCGGTATCATGATGATGATGCGACTACTTAGAGTTACGCAGAGCCTATTTCTGTATACGAATTAACCTTAGTAGAGATGCGGAAAGACGACGTGGGGTATACTTCGAATCAACTGTCGAGTATCGTATCTCTGTAAAAAGAAGCGAGATGAAGTTAAGACGTCGTTTAGTAAGATATTTAACGCGTAAACGCCCAAGTGTATAAAGATAAGTAAGCGATTGTTTTCACGTCAATAGACCAGCCAAGTTGCCAAAATCATGTATTGCCACCAACCACTCAATGCCTAGCGTCTATAGGTTTCTCCCGATTTATCGATCCCGCAACGAGGACAAAGCTGATGTGTTTTATGTATATACATTAAGCATGCTCGGCGAAGCCAAGCGTGTTGTTACCCCCGTTGAACACAACGAAGTTGCTCTTGAAGAAGATATCACCGTACACTTGTAGACCGCCTGATTCACCGGCTTGTAGGCCACCGAAGCATGCTGTGGCGTACGGGTTAGCCTCTAACTTTTCACTGAAAGCGCAATGGATGGTAGATGGACTGGAGAGGGACACGAGGAATGGGATGAATGGGGTACGGTTGTCTAGACTTACTCTCACCAGCTGCATCCACGGGTGCGAAGCTGAGATCCGCGCCCTTTACGGTAGCCATAGCATCGCCAACAGCGAGTTGAAGATCAGGCAAATTAGCGGAGCAAGGAATAGTGAAGCCACCTTGCTGTTGGTCATTTTGTGCACCATCAACTTGGGCGTAATAGGCTTCAGCGACAGCAGGGTCAGCAAGGAGCAGGGTGGTGCCAGTGTCGGCGATAGCCTGGTTACCCTTGACTGAGGTCTGCGCATTTCCGCCATCGACGGCAAACGTGTCACTGGTAAACTGCCAGAATCCCTGAGAGTTATCGATGTCGACGAAGGTCAGATCGCCTGTGAACTTGGTTGTGTCGATGCGGCCAAATTCGTAGGCGCCGTTGGCACCTGCGCGGAGATCTGCCGTGAACAAGGGCTCTGCCAAAGAGGACTGGACATTATCGAAGAAAGTCTTTTGCTGATTCGGCTGTACGGTATTGATTGAACTGAAAGCAAGGCCTAGGAGGCCGTCTGTGGCGATATCGTCGACGAAGGATTGTGTTACGGCTGTTGCGAGCTCTACAGCTTGGGCCTTGACCTCGGCGCCTCCGATGTTGACTACATCAGTACCGACAATACCCTCGGCACCTGAGCCGTCACCGTATTGAATCTGGAATTGAGCATTCTGGATAAGTTGGAAGTTGGCAGAGCTTGAGGGGTCGTAGAGCGAGTGGCCCTGTGTGGCAGCGGAGCTTAACTGCGTGTTGAAGACCCAAAGGTCGGAGGAGCCCGTGTCGAAATCGAGATTCACGACCTGTCCACCGATGTTGACAGGGGATAGGTACTCGACATCATTGGCTTCCGGTACATTCTCTACGATACCTGTGCCGTTGGTGTTTGCTGTGGCCCCCTCTTGCGGAGCCAAGTTACCACTAGCGGTGGCGTTGCCGTTACCTTCTCCTTTCCGGCCGCGACCGTTGCCTTTACGGCCTTGAGCGGTTGCACTGAAACCTCCAGCATTATCTCCGTTACCCATACCCTTTTGCCTCCGAGGCTCTCGCTTTGAGATGAGTTCTTCCTGCTTCTCGACAGCGTTGAGAAGCGAAGCCGGCACGGGCATACGGTATTTCCTCAGTGTTTTGAGGAGAGAACGGGGCCCATTCCGAGGGATTGCGTTAGGATTCCGCACTCTTTCGACCTTGTAGACACCTCGCTTCTGGATCATATTGGTGGGGGAGGCGGCCACCAGGGCTAGGAGGCCGCATACCAAGAATAAGAGACTGTTTAAGGAATGCATGACGGGCACTATTGCTATCGTTTTGTATAAAAAAGAGTACCACTCCAGGCAGTGAAGAAACGAAGACGAAGGGACGGATCCAAGTCACCCTGATGGCTCCCCGGATAAGATGTTTAAGGATGTACAAGAAACGAAAGGTGATGATGGCAATACAATGGAAGAGAAAATATGGAAAGGGGAACCGGCCGGCCTGGTAGTAAGAAGAGAAATAAACAAAAGAAGGCTTGCCAAGAAGAAGCTTGGGACGGAAGCCAAGTCGAGGAGGACTGGCATATATACCAAGGCCAGCTGACTGGAAAGCTAGGGATCAGAGCCCAGCCTCTCCGACAACAGCGAACGATTCACAGCCATTCCCGACTTGGCCAGGCTCCGCGCCCCTGTCGCATCATTTCTTTGGCCGTGGGATGATTCGCGAAAACCTCAAACTTAGATCTAGAGCACGATTAGGGGGCGCGCATATCCCGTGGCCCTTGTAGCAATTCATGGGGTCGGTCCACTTTCCCGATGTAGGACGGTCAAGACCTAACAAGCTTTCGTCAAGCTTTTTCCAAGCTTAGCCAAGGGAACGACGAAGGAATCCGGGGATGGCCACAATGACCAGGGTGCTGCGGAATATGCGAAAACAGAAGTGCGTCTCAAGTGGAATTGAAACGCTCTGTCTTGTTACAGAGTTACAGCATTGGAAGGTCGCTCCGCCATTACACTACTCCCATGTTCGGAGATGATTGCGATCAACCCATTATAGAGTGCTACGCTATATCAAACTGGCGCAGTGAGTGTAATGTACCTGGCTAGCATACCAAACGGATGCTCGTGTTAGGGAAGACGGAAATTTTCAGTCGCGGCGACTCGCTGCCATTTACCCGCCACGTCTTCTAATCAAGTATAGGCTACGTTTTCGTTTCTCGTCCAACGTGTTTAAATTCGTGCGCACATTCATTGGATACCGGTCGATAAGTGCGCAAGACCATTTTGGGGTATTTCACTCTAAGCTCCTAGGCTGTTATTCCCGTAGGCAGCACAAGCCAGCAATAAGGACCCTGCAGGGGTGGCCTTTGGGTCCGCCTCCGTGAGTCCAATGGATTAAGCCGCCAAAGTCGACTCGCAACAAGGGTTTGAAACCCGTTTCAACCCCTGACTTGCGTAAGACTGCTGGGATCTTCTACATAGTGTATAGTAGTAGGTAGTAGATGCACTACACTGATTAGATCAAGTCAAGTCAAATAAGAGGTATGCGTATCGCATCACTCTGGGTGAGCGCGTGTTGATGGTTTACTGTATCCTGCGTGTAATTTAATGATTGTTTAGTGTACTAAGTGACAAATTAAGTCTAAAATTACCTTTTAGGCGTGAAATACATGCTTTGGATTCTTGCTGAGGCCATTTCGCGTTGCTCATTCGTTGATATGCAGATAGGGACAAGAGTGAGCGGTGTTACAGTATTTCCTTCGGGCTTATTATAGAAGGGATGTCACGGTGCTTTTCGCACCATGTTACTCTTAATGACAGTATTAAAAATTGGTTGTTGACCGAATACTTTCGGCTATTGCTGCCATGAAAATAAGTGATCGCTCGAGCAGATGCTAACGTCCTTGGCGGCCGGGAGTGGAACCATTTACAGTACATACAGTAGTGGTATGAGAAAGGGATGGATTACACGTGTAGGTGCTAAACATGAACCAATCACTTACGCTACCTAGTCGCCCCGATATGAGAAATCGCGCATCTTATTGATTAACTATTAACTACTGGGACATGAAGCTTGATTTTGAAACTTGAAACGAAACGAACTGTACACTGAATAGTGTGCTACCGTAGTCCCGGAATAATTATGAGGCCGTGTCAAGATACCTCTTTAGTGATATTTTTCCCGACAGCGACAATATCCACGAGTAGTTTCTAAGCCCCATCTTTCTCGCCAAACTGGCGCGACACCGATCGTCGGCGCTTCCTCTATCCGATGACTCTAGGATGCGATCTCCCTCCGTTCCGAAGCATGTTTCTAATACTTACCATTCGTCCTACCTCACTTATCTCTCTAACGGATTCTCTCGCTCTCGAGGCCCCAATCGTGTACTCATAAGCTGTTGCAGCGGCTTCAATTGCGAATGCGGGGCTCCCGTTAGTCGACTGTTACTGGACATCCCGCGCCACAAGATCGGCGTCAAGCAGTGCCGGAAACACAACTGCCTTTCACAGCCCCAGAGGGTTGCCGGACTGCGATTAGCGGCTGAAGAGATCGGCGGCCTGTTCTGCTCGGTGATACCCGAATCCGCAGTACCCAGGTAGACCTGCTCACAGGACTAAAAGCAGCAGAATCTATGCCACCGTCCTTGTGATCAGCTAAAGGATGAGACTGCTCATATTTTATGCAAAGAGAAGCCATTAGCACTCCTATGCAGCTACATAGCTGAGACCATAGGACTTTGTGTAATGCTACATACAAGAAGAATCTGGTACGACCACACACCGTTACTTGGCATCTATTCGGAGCTCTTGGCGCCTGATGAATGCCAAGGCTTTATCAAGAACCTTCACCTTGGTCTATTCTTTTTTTTTTTTTTGTTGTTGGTCTCAATCCTTTTCATCGCTTTGATCACATACGACATGCCATTATTCGATATACCACGGAGACATCTATCCACTCCCTGCGTATCCTTTTGTAAAGTCCCTTCTGGAAATGACTAATTTTTCCCGTGATGGCAACGGTCTGCTTAAATAGCGTATACTGACAAGAAGCACACTTCAAAAATAATAAATGGTATTTTAGTTATTGTAGCTATTATAGGTAAACCGTGAAAGATATTGATTAATCAAGTTGAATGATCAGCCATCCGTGGTGGAATAAGGTCCACTACTAGACGGCACAGCGGCAATGATAGTAATGAAGGGTTCTATAACTACTCATGAACAAGAGCGGCTTTGAAAATACTGATTCAACATGAGAAAAGGTACGTATTCTATATCCAATTCGACCTACAGGGGCCATCTTTTCTACGCACCTGTCACATCTGGCAACAAACAAACAACGGAGGAGGTCCCCGTTCCCTGACAAGCCCTTGTTACCATGTCGTGCAGAGCCGGGAGATTCAGTCAGCCGGGGCCACAGGCCCTTAGCCATTGGTCTATTGAGATCATAAACGGTAATAAGGGAAACTTGGTCCGAATAACAAGGATAGGGAATGAGCAAATTAACAGTGTAGCCTATGAACTTCGGGGAACACCGGTCGGGTGTCCTCTTGGACAAAATAGAGCACGTTTTCATGGCTCGCAATCAGAGAATGATTCTACTTTTATGAGGCTGGGAATCTATTAGAAAGTTCTATTAGTAGATGCGTCTCACAGGCGTCCCCTCTATCCGAGTGGTTTGTCTTTAGCGACTAACGAGGCTTTTTACTCAAGCTGGTGGTCTTACAGGACTACAGTCAGTCTAGTCCTCCACGGTTACTCCCATCCGCCTTTCAAGGCGCCGCTATCCATACGCACCTGCTTGTGCCACATAAATCCCGCCTAAACCTCAGGTGATGGCATGTATGTACTACCTCCGTTATCTACCCGATCCTGCATCAAGCACCATTGCTTTCTTAGGGAAACTAAACGTTTATTCTTTTAATTCTATTGTAGGTTTTATCTAGACAGTAGTAATTGGAATTAAGCGAGATGAAGAGCTTCTGCCGTGTCCGATTAAGGAAATGCCAGCTGAGATGCTACGAACGATACTCGAATTTCTTCCTAATGTCTCATCACTATACAA
This sequence comes from Xylaria digitata, assembly GCA_022495195.1. Taxonomy (NCBI): domain Eukaryota; kingdom Fungi; phylum Ascomycota; class Sordariomycetes; order Xylariales; family Xylariaceae; genus Xylaria; species Xylaria digitata. The sequence goes on from MU377095.1 coordinate 81,867, forward strand.
GATTGTTTTATCATATAATTTGGGGTGCCGAGGGGGCAATCACCACAAAATTATTGCTTTATGTACCTAGATAGATGTTAGTGTGTTACCTGAAGCTACGATGGCGTCTAAATGTGCGCTATTGCGTCTTCATAGCAAGGATCCCAAGAGTCGTCAAGATATCTTGGATTTTGTGACCCGAAACATTCAGCATCGGTCGACTTCACCTAGCTCTCGGCTACTACGTAGAGCGCTTCACCTTAGCCGATTGCATTTCTATGTAGACACTTTGGCTAAGAAGTTTGCCATCACTGCCTTAGCTAAGCATACCGACCAATCTTTTTCCAACATGTCAAGAGAATCACCGCATAGAACGAGCTCTATATCTATTTGAAGTTTACTATAATCTATCTCGAGAATTGATATGGAAGTTCTCTAGGTTTGAGTCCATTGTGAATAATGACCGAAAGCCCCTTTTCTTCGCCAACCTTTCCCTGTATGAGAATGAACAGCTTGGCTGTATCCATGATTTTCTTATTCGAATCGTTTCGTCATGTAAATTCGAAGTGAACTGAATTATAAGAGCTACGACTAAAGAGAAGCTACTAGCATTTACTGAAGTTGCTGTCAGAGGGTTTCGTCTCCAGAGTGAAGGTAAGCTACAAGTAGGACACTGCTAGGTAGATGTATAGGGCAAGGTCTTAATATTATTAATTCCTGAGCCTCTCCTCCTTATATACCCAAATAATACACTAGTCCCACCCAGGTGGGTAGGTTATATCCTGCTGCTACATTATCCCTTGACAGTTGCAGAACATGATGTTGGCTGGGGCGCACAAAACGGAAAATCTGATTCCAAAATTGATAGCCCTTATATACAGGGCGTTATAGCACGAGGGCTTGCGAATATTTATGACGTTTCCGTTGCAGAGATATACAAGGAACGATATCGATCCCTGAATGCTACTAAATCTCCGAGGGTTTGCCTATGATTTCCTTTACAGAGGCTTGCAATACGACACAAACGAACTATACAGCGACGGTGTCTACCTTAATGATACAACTCCGGAATATGAAAAATTTCATGCCCAACAGCCATTTTTAAAGACTCGGATCCCGGTCTGGTGAACGCTTGGCGATGGGAGGACATAGTTAGCGAGGAAGATTTGGTTTGGTGGAGCTAGTGACATCGGAGTAAGGTGGTGTGTAAGGATAAGAGTGAATAGGCACCCTATAAGTAGCCGCGCCGTGAGCATCGCTCCCCTGATCTCAAGCCTGCTTCATGTCCAAAGGCTCGGGTAATGCTGGGTCTGCTGACGCTACTGTTATCAGCGAGTAAGCTATAGGGCACCTGATTAAAAGTTGGCTAGCAACCTTTGCATATTTATTTAGCTTCCGTCTTCCTTCTTTTGCGGATGTTAGTTGCTGGGGCACCGAAGAGTAACTGGTATATCTACGTTGCCGTTTATTTTCACCAAGCGTTCACGGGAATAGTAGAGGTTATAGGACTACGTTCACTTCTTTTAGTAGAGTTAAATCACGGCCAAGTCCTCATAGAATAATAAGTAATGGTTTTAAGGAAAAGGTCGCATGGCAAAAACTGACCCGGAATCTCGGGGGCTCCATTAGTGTAGCGTATAGCAACAAATAAACCGAAGAAGTACTTAATACAGTGCTTTCCACAGTCTTTAAAATATTCTCGAATATCTTCCCTTTACCCCGGTGCCTCTACCTCTGTAATTTCCCCAAGGGTAATCTCTGATACGCCAAGTAGGCCGCAACAGCAACGCTAGTCGAAGCAAGTAACCAACTGCTGGCTCCAGGTGTCTTCAGTGACAAAGCGGCCGCGACTGGCTCCGACGTCGAAAGCTCAAAGTCGCGCCAGGGAATGAACATACTTCGAAGCCAGTATTTGAACTGGAAATCAGGGTACATTGTCGTATTTCGCCCGGTTTTGGGATCTATTGCCCAAGAAGTGCACCCGGACGACCAAACAAGACTCTTTAACCTTTCTTGAACAGTGTCGATGTCGGCTTGTTCGGCTTCGGGTTTTACCTTTACGACGTCGGTCTTCTGTTGAATGACTGGTAGAATAGACCTCTGGGCATTTAGGGCTTTCAATATAGGCTTGATAACGCGGAGGGTGAATTCGATCTGACACTCGGTGATGTAGGTCACTGAACCGTGGCCGCTGGCAGTATTGGGACCCATCATTATGAAGAAGTTGGGGAACCCGGAAAGACAGGTACCGAAGTAGGCTGAAGCTACCCCATCGCTGACTTTGTCCCACTGATAGCCAGCTTATTAGTAATTTCGTAACATGTTTTGAAGGTCTTACTTACGTGGTCTGCAACACTGATGCCTTCTTCTCCGTGTAAGTTGAGAGACAACAGGGGTTTCAGAATCTGGAATCCATTCGCAAGGACGATAGCATCTGCTTTCACAACCCGGCCCGACTTCGTGCGCACCCCATTTTCGACAATCTCCTCGATCGGATCCTTGTACACTAGTTCAACGTTGTCACGGTGTAGGCATTCTAGAAAATCAGTGTCCATAACCCGACGTTTGCAACCGACTTCAATCTTGGGGACGAGGAACTCATGATACTTCTCAGGTGACATTCTTCGAATATAATCCCCGTGATAGTCTGCGTACATCTTCCGAATGGGCGCACCGCTATTCGTAGGGAAGCTCTGGAAATCCCATTCGTTATAGTAATTTTGCACGAGACGGTAGCTGCGCATGGCCAAGGGAACCCATTTCATGGTCCACTTGAAAAGGCTTGAGTACTTCGGGTTTGGGCGCTCGAATATCCACTGTCCCTGGCGAGCGAACTGGGTAACTTTCTTTACGGCCCCGTCGCCTTGGCTTACGACCGGGACAACCTGGGTCGCGCTGCACCCGTTACCTTTTTCTAGCGTTAGCTCAGGAGCCTAAAAGCTCGGAACCGATGACAGGGCAATACGAACCGATTACAACAATTTCTTTGTCTTTCCAATCGAATGAGTGGTCCCAGTCCGCCGTATGAAAGATCCGGCCCTGGAAGGACGAAACCCCGGGAATGTCACAGGGGTTAGGTTGTGAAAGAATACCGACGGCGGAGACTAGAATCTTGCACCGGCGATCATAAGTCTCTGAAGTCTCTAGGTTTCTGATAGAGACTAGCCATGTCCCGGAAGACGCTTCCCAATGAGCCGAGGCGACAGTAGATTCGAATCTTGTATGTTTCCCAATGTCGTACTTCTCCGCTACATTTTGGAAGTACTCGAGGATCTCGGGCTGCAGCGGATACTTCTGAGACCAATCTGGATTCAGCGAAAAGGAATATGAGTAGTAATGTGCCTCCACCTGCGGATCAATCAGAACTGGTTTCCAATGCTGCGAATTGAGGTCAAGAAGAGCTATACATCTACCCCGCACCCGGGATATGAATTCGCTAACCATGTGCCCCCGACTTGGTTTGATCTCTCAATGATTTCAAAGTTTCGGTATCCATACTGCCGCACGAGCTGAACGGCGAAACCAAGACCGGACATGCCGGCCCCGATGATGAGGATATCTGTGTCGAGTTCCATGTTGAAGCGCTAATATGTCGGAACTTTTCTTCGGGTTGCGGACTGAGATACCTCGATCGTCGGTTTATAAGGGCGGGGTCGGACTCTAGGGATAACCACGGGCGGAGCTATCGGTTATCTCCATATGTTGGGGTTCACGCAATGCAGAAGCCGGAGGGCGTCGGAAACGATGTAATGTAACCGAACGGGTGGTGAACTGAGGAGAGAAAAACTAATCTTGGCTTGTACTATCCTGGTATCTTCTACCGGAGCACGACGAGTCTTCTGACACAATCACGTCATGAGGATTCAGCCCCCTTTCGTGGATTCAATCAATCAAGTAACATGGTAGAGTGCAGTGGGCAATTGTCCGATATGTCGTTGGTCATAGTAGCTACATTATATAGCACGGTACCCAGCCAAGCGTAAATCCCCTGGGGCGAACTAATCCTTACTTTAGTCGCAGTGACACGGAATATCAAAGGGCCGAGTTCCCGGGCAAGTTCAATTTGAATTTTCTTAAGTTATTGTGACCGAAGAATCGAGAGGTAGCTAACTTAGGTGTTATGTTATAATTTCAACAGAATAAATGCTATAACTACTGTTCAACATCAAGTAGGTATTGTACTGTAAAGCTTATGTAACCCTTCCGGTGCTACTATGTAAAGTAAAGTGGCCGAGCATACCCCACGTCGAAATGCTATGGTTATGCCCCGTCCGAGTTCGCACGGGTGAGGACATCTAGTCCCTGCCATGGCATCACTGGTGTACACTACCCCGGTATCATCGGATGTGCGGCCAGACATCTTCGCTTAGCTACCTACACTATTATTCTCAATAGGCATGGCAGACAAAGTTAGCACACCGTTCAGCATAATTAGCTAATCTGGACGTGAGAGGATTTAAAATCCTCCTTAGCAGTTGGCCCCATATCCTGGTCCTTTAGGTCGAGACACGTAATCAGACCCGCAAGTGCCGAAGCTCTGGTGCATGTGGGTAGACTAACAGTAGTACTACTAGTATGCATGTACTTGTCTACAGGGTAGTGTACGGTGTGCTGTGTACCTCGAGGGAAGATCAGCTACATGCCCCAAGTTGGTCCATCAGTTAGCGTGCCAAGTATACTAGGGTATACATACAGACAATGATGTCAAGTTCAACTGGCGAGTTCAAAATAGGGCTTAGATAATACGGACTCTGGGGCACATATTCTAAATGTTTAGTAGAATAAAACACTCATGCGTTGTTGCTGCGGCCCTGTCTGCTTGATCTTCAATAGCCCTTCATCATGGACGGTTACATTACCCCTTCTTCTTGTTCACGTAGATTTAACACTTAATTCCGAGGGCATGGCTGCAACAACGAAGACTGTTGTGGTGGTGCGGTTGAAAGAGGCCGCAGTCCGCGAAGTTCTCATGCTTATAGTGCGCGATGGTTGGGTCCTTGTCAAAGTCAAGGCGGTCGCCCTCAGCCCCACAAACTGGAAACATGTCGAGTGGGAAGGGGCAGATGTTGGGTGTCGTGTGGGATGCGATTACGCTGGCATCGTCGGGGAAGTTGGAAACAATGTTACTAATTTTAAGAAGGGCGATCGTATCACGGGCTGGATTCATGGCTCGTAAGTGGAATCATAAGCCGAGCTCTAGCGTTCGCCTGCCAGCTAGTCTAACCAGAAGACGAGCAGAAATCGGGTCAATCATGAATCCGGTTCTTTCGCTGAATACGCTATCGCGAAGGCAGCCGTGCAGTGAAAGATTCCAGACAATATGAGCTTTGAAGAAGCCGCCACTCTGGGCGTCGCAATTATGACTGTTGTAGGGCATGCCTGTCAAGCCTAACTATGAAAATGTTCAAATAAAGGGACGCATATCCTAACGCTTAAGCTAGGGTCAAGGAATGTATAACCGCCTTAAACTGCCGTTGCATACAGAGCCAACAAAAGAGCCATTTCCTGTCTTTATATATGGCGGCAGCACAGCGACAGGCATAGCGGGCATCCAGTTCGCCAAGTGCTCTAGGCTGACTGTGATCACGACTTGTTCGCCTCACAATTTCGACTTGGTAAAGTCGTTGGGGGCCGATGCGGCCTTCGACTACAAGTCCCCAACTTGTGCTGCTGAAATTAAGAAGCTGACCAACAACGGCCTCAAGTACTCCTGGGACTGCACCGGTGACGGCGCTGCCATCTGTGCTGCAGCCATGTCTGATTCAGAAGAAGGTACTTACGGCACTATTATGCCATCGGACCTTGAGCTCCTTAAAAAGAACAATCCTAAGGTTGTTGGCCAAGATTTCATTTGCGGCTATGATACAATGGGTGAATGGTATTGTTGGCTTGGGCGGACGCCTATAGAGCCCGACCAGACGGAGATGGAATATTACCGGTCATTCTTGGAAATGACTCAACCCCTGTTGGAAAATGGGAGCATTAAACCCCTTCCCGCCGTCCTGAACAGGACGGGAAGCGGGCTAGAGGGAGTAGTGAGAGGCCTGGAAGAAATGAAAGCTGGCCAGGTCAGCGGAGAGAAGCTTGTCTACACTATTTAGATCTATTACATTAGTTAACGCTATTCTACTAAAGCCTGAATGTGCCTGTTAGAGTTGTTGCTTTATTATAAATGTTGTAGCTAGATGTCAATGGGATCTGATCCTTACTGTGAGAGATTTTCTAATACTATACCAACTAGCTATACACCTGTCTTCATGCAAATAATGACTCGAGCCTGAATGAATATACTGATATATTAAGATACTGTGTTGAGACTCCGACATGTTAACCAGGCTGAGAATATTTGCACACGAAATGATTTAGTCTCAAGTGACTAGACTTACTATACTTTTCTTTGTCACTTACTCAACGAAATCCGTACTCTTCGCGGTTTCTTCTTGCATGGTCAATTCATTGCTGTGCCTCTCGCTTTTTCTCTTCATTCTCCCCCATGCATCACTACCAAGAACTAGTCTTGATATGTTCCCTGCTAGATGACCAGCCTTACCTCCCGAACCTGTAACCGCCTCGAAGATGCGCTCGACGCCCTCCTCGGGATTGCCAATCTGCTTTCCGTGAACAGTAAGGAACTTGCGGACTATTTGGCCTACGGGGTCATCGTAATGTGGTGGGACGCTATCGGGGTCTGGACTCGCGTCGGCTAGCTGTCATGTTGGCGATTAGTAATGCACATCAGCTAAGACGACACTCTAAAGACTTATAGTGGAAAGATGGAAGAACGGCGAGCTGTGTTCTCTGGGCAGCAGAGAACACGGGGTACGTTGGAGGAGAGTGTCGATAGATCAGGGTAGACTTACAGCGCTGACGAAGTTAGTGCGAAAGTTGCCTGGCTCGACAATTAACACACGAATACCATGGCGTGCTACTTCTCTCGCAAGCGACTCGGATGCGGCCTCGAGGGCAGCTTTGGATGCACTGTACAGAGAGCATGCGGGCAATGGGTCCTGGGCAGCGACGCTCGAGACGTTGACGATAGTACCGAAACCCTGGGATCGCATAGTCGGGAGAGCGGCTTGCATCGTGTACAGGGGACCGAAGAAGTTGGTATTCAGTTGAAGGGTTGCTTCCTTCTCACTATTTCAATCGTCAGCATGGGCCCTCTCTATTGCCCAGATCGTACGATATAAGGATGCCATGGGAAAGCGATATATGTGTGAGCTACATACGTAATAACCTCACAAGCGGCTAGGATAGAGTAACCGGCATTGTTGACTAGATAGTCAATGCGCTCGATGGGCTTTACCTTGTTAGCGATGCTCTCCTGGGACTCTGTCATGTCCATCTCGATGACAGAGCCCCCTGCCTGCTCGATCTTTTGGACAGCGTCGGCGGATTTCGTCTTACTCCGTACAGACGCAATAGCACGATGCCCCGCGCGAAGGACGCGCAGGGTCAAGACAAGGCCCAGGCCATTAGAAGCACCGGTGATGAGCCAAACAGGGGTTGGCATGATGACGTTTTTCTCCCGGGTCAATGTATATGTATGTAGGTGTAGATGCACGTGTGTGTGTATGTACGTATGTATCCACGTATATATATATGAATATTGTGAATAGATAGGGAGAGCGGCGATACGTCTACGTGAAATAAATGTGATTTAGACGAATTAACTGTTGTGTTCCTAGTGATGTCAAGACTGAAAAAATAAAAAATAAAATAAAATAAAATATCAGAAGAGCTATTTGTTGGCATAAGATTATCTCCAAGGAGGGGAAAAGGCACCTAGTGTAGATAGAGGCTATTATTAGGTAGGGAGCCAACTTGGCACTTTATCCAGGACGAGAAACTTGTTAGCTGTGGCTCTGTAATAACTTGCAGAACAATACCACCAAGGCCCACACACAGTCTTAAGTTGTGCCTCATTCATATTAATGCGACATCGAGATGGTTATAGCATATACGGTATCGCGAACCCCGCATCGCCACATCACTGCGTCGCCGTATCATCGGATTCCCCCTTCCTCCTTCCCCCAAACCCCCAAATCTGCTCCAGCTAGTACACTACTATGTACATGTACCCCCACTAAGTACCTACGTAATAATAGGCACAGCGCTAACTTGCCTAGTTTCCGGCTCGGAATGCCACTATAAAGCTTAACTTGTTCTGTCCCATAACTATTACAACTCCACGCTTATCTCGCCCACTACTAACAGTTGTATTCCATGGGTCATCAAGGCGACCGACCTCTGCCCTCTACTCTGCACGAACATCGAAGGGACGATCAACAAACTGCACTACACTAGTTGTTTTAAATTGTAAAGTATGTAGTGTATAGAAAAGTTGTCATGAGATTTCCCTTCTCACACCCCCAGAAATCTAGAAATCTTTGCGCGGAATCTCGGCGCGGGCGGCAGTGCATCTTTCTGTGGTTCCAGCGAAATCCCTTTCCATCGCTATGGTTGTGCTACTATCACCCATGTCTCAGGCTTCGTGTTGAAAGCCCTGAATTTGTCTAGCATGATGAAGATAAGACTTGCGACGCTCACCGCTCAGCTGCCGAGCCATTCAACCAAGTTGGCCTTGAGACGAATTCCAATGTGAGCCGAACCGGGGAATTGGATATAAAGAAGTTAGTAATGGTTAACGGGAAGACGGTTTGGCACGGTGAAATCATAACCTTTTCATCATCCATGGATGTCTTTCTCACTGACCGCCGGTACCTCTTTTCGCATCGTTGCGCTGACAATTGCACTTCGCCCGCTAGGGAATCACTTGACCGTCTCGTCTTTAGTGCTCGGACTACGAGAGTACTGCAAGCTCTCAACATGAGAATTGCCGTGTACTAGTCATGCATTACTCCCCGTTCTCACGTGTGTATTATCGTATATCTGCATGTTGACTAGATAGGTCAAGATTCGACCACTCTCGGAATTGTTACATAACATCGGCTCCGCGGTTTCAAGTGTCCGTCCCTACCCTGCCGTTAGAGAACCTCGGGGATCTTGGGACACAGCTCCGTACTCCCGAAAGAATATTGGTACCGAGTTACGGCTGAATGGCTTGGCGGCCGAATAATCGCGCCGGTTAATTTGGCCCCCGAAAGAATATTTCGGTGTGACAATCTGTAACCACACCATGTTAACTTGTGGTAAGAGTATAAGCCTACCAAAGGCCATATGTACCTACACAGTACATCTACAGATGTTAAATGATACTCAGAGAATGGGCTGCGGACCAAGTATACAATTATGAGACCACCTCGAAGGGCTGAAGACATTCCCTTCCCATTTCACGATTGTAGCTATCGGGTTCAACAGGGCTCGTTACTTAGTAGATGTTTCCGCGTGTCGGTTCGGTTAACTCTGCACATCATATAGACATGTTAATGGGAATTTCTACTTATTTCCTAGATAGGTCCTAGTAACCAAGCCCTTCTATTACGGAAGAACGCCTCGTATTTCGGATCTGGGATGTCCATATCGAAGAACACGATGTTCCTTGGTCAACCCCCTGCTTTCAATTTCAAATCATAACGCCGTAGGAACTTAACCAGGAGCAGCTTTCTAATCAGGTTGGCCCTGAATCTCCTAGTAGCCGCTGTTGGACATTCCTCTAGTAAGACCACACGGACCCGATACCACCGAGGCTTATTAATGAATCTGTCTGTAGGTGAGATCGCGGCGGCGTATGCTGTAGGCCGTCTCAAAGCAAGCAAGGTTATTGTCCCTACGTATTTCCACGACCAAGCCGTTAATACCAATATGCTGCCAGGTCTCATGATGGCTGATAGTCTTGGACCAGAGCGTACTAGGTCCTACCTAGATGGCATGGAAGCTAATACCAATATCACTGCCATCAACTGGCCCAATAGCATCACTTTGTCTGGTGAGCCGGAAGCAATTGAGAAATTCAGCCAAGTCGTGAAAGAACAGTATGCATTGCTCAACTTTCTCGCGCGCTCCTCCCTGTGGTGATTTCCAACTTTTGAATTCTTATAGAGAGGTGTCATCGGTGACGCTGAAGGAAGAATTAATGGTTACTAGCGGCGTAACCTCGAACCCGCGCAGTGCACTTCTTGCTCGTAGTCGAGAAGCTCATAAAAGAAGTGCGGATCGATCTCATGATCGAAAGCAAAACTTGAGCTAGCCTGGAGAAGACCGGAATTAAATTTCCGAATTGTCCGGGAACTCTTCGACGTAGCGAGTATGTTGACTCTCACTAGTAACCTTCCTTGGATTGAGGGTGTCGCATACCTTATGATGATCATTGAAGCAGCTAGTCAAATGCACTACGAGGCTGAAGATGCTGCTACAGTCAAGTCATTCAAGTATCGCCCGGTGGCGACTAACTCTGAGTTTCGCGTTGAAGATACAGAGCTTGGTGTTGAAACTGTGCTAGATGTAGAAACGTTGCCGGTATACGTTTAGTATCGGCTCAATGGCACCAAACCCTGATGTGTAGACTCAGAATTTGACTGGCTTCGTATTCGGTGCCAACAACATAGATAAATATAGATGAGCGTGAAAGAACCCGAATTGATCCTCGTTCGATATGGTGTCACGGACGCATTGCCACAATTTAGGGGCGGGAACGGACTAGTGTTCCAGACGCTCGACATCCTTCAAAATCCTGCTTCCCAAGGGTTTGGGGTGTATTCGTTCGACCTCATCATCGTCGTAGATGCCGTGGATCAATGGAATATCAACCAACGGTGCCGCGTCAATGCCTGTCGTCTAACTCACAGCGATCTATGCTCTTCAGCATCTTGCTCCCCTGAGCAAGGGTGAATCCATTCCGATTCAATCTGCTATAGGTAGTCTGGGAATGGCGGTTATTCAAATAGCCCAACATATAGGCGCCAAGATCTATGCAACTATGGGTACTGACGACAAGCGCAAGGTACTCACTAAGGAGTTTGGCATCCCACCCGACCGCATATTCAACTCTCGAACGCTGAGCATGGTCAAAGATATTCTACAAGCCACCAGACAGCAAGGCCTTGACGTGATTCTCAATAGTATCGGTGGAGATCTGATGCATGAGACCCCGAGATGCATCGCACCACTGGGTCGTTTTATTGATGTCGGTAGAACAGATGTTCTAGGCGGGGCCAGGCTTGGACTCGAAGTGTTTGAGCGAAATGCTACTTCCCCATCTTTCGATACGGGTCTGCTTTATCGCCAAAAGCCTAGCCTCATCTCTAGATGCGGCCCTTCTTCCTTATCTCCAAAGCGTAATAGTCAGGATATAGGCTGACTAACGAAATGGGTTGATGACGGAAATGATGGAGTTGATCGACTCAGGTGTAATTGATCCTATCAAACATGTAACCCCTTTCGATATCTCTCGATTAGAGTCCGCTATGAACGCACTTTCTAAAGGCTTGCATACTGGAAAGCTCGTTATCACTTTCCACGACCCGGAAGCAATAGCCATAAGGATGACCGAGCGTGGGACTCGCTATTTGGTATTCCTGTCATGATCCGCTACCGGCAAGCCTGAAGCCGTTGCGATTATAGAGAGACTAGTCGTGGCGGGCGCTAACCCTGAGGTAATCCGATGCGACGTGACTGATCAAGAGGCTGTCGTTTCTGTTGTAGAGAAGCTGAGGGTGCTGCACGCTGCAACGGTGGAAGGGGTAAGCTCCAATCTTCAGCACAAAGGAAGGCTGTAGGTCGTCGACAACGTTGTAGGATGCCTTCTTCAACAATGCCCTCTGGTCACACATCCAGAGTGTACTTGCACCTGAGGTTCAGGGTTCCGTCAATCTGCATCATGACACTAATAATCTCCCATTTCTTAATGATATCTTTCATTGTGGGAACCGTAGAAACGCCTAGTCAGGGTGCTTATACAGCAGCAAACGCCTTTAGGATGCCTTCGGAAGGATCCGCCTCTCGCAGGACTCCATCAGCAAGTCGGTCGGATTCCAGCAGATGCTTCAACGCAACGCCACCTATGGTGTATCGGAAACAAAGTTCCTACAACTTCTCGGCGCAAATAATCACTGGCCTTGAGCCAACTGTTGAACAAGAGCACAAGGATCGAGAATCCAATCAAGGGTGTTGCCGGGGTATAACGTATACCTACCTAGGTACCTACTGTGAAGATGATAGGAAGCTCCAGCCAATCGAAGCACATTGATTGTTCGAATATCCGAGTTCTGTCCGAGCATGCATGTTACGGTACCCACTGCACCATATTCTAGGAGGCTGCTAGCAACCCGCAATCCGCATCTCGGCGTGCTGCGACCCAAGGTTTTGGGACCATACAGGCGGAATGAAGAGTTGCATGTGTAGACTAGGTACCGTACCTACGTAGGTTGGGTGTAGTGTAGAGGTACATACACACTTCTGGGGTCACCGTTAGATAAAGCTTTCTGTGCTAAGTCTAGATAGATAGGAGGGATGATTACCATGTACCAGTACATAATACCGACCGCAGATAGACGGCCCCACATGTCAGATAGAGCGACTATATTCAGCTAGACTAACCCGAATAGTCAGGTCAACCAACTACTAATATCAAAACCCCATCACGATCACGGCCGGCACGCGTGAATCCCTCGCTGAACTTCTTGTTCAGGACAGCGCTCGCTTCCAATTTTCCGGGTTCGCCACTGTTCAGCTCGATAAGATACCTGTCTATCCGTCTTCGAGGCCTCGTCAAGACAGCCTAGAGTCAAAATGGGGATGATAAGGCGTCGCCGTTGGCCGGCAACTATGAAAATCTAGCTGAATATAGCAAGATGCCGTCCGCCAATTTTCAATTCTCATTCTGGTCGCGTGCCCTGGTTCCCTCGTTCCCTTCAATCGAGGTCCTTCTTTGGTGTCGTAGTCGTTGCGTGAAGCTGCTCTGCTCCTCATTTCTCCAGGGCCACCATATTTCAATTGAAGTTGCAATGCGCGCCTTTCAGATCGCAGCCATCGCCGGCATCTTCGCCGCGCCGTCACTTGCGTGGAATACCGACGGTAAGTACAGAATATCGACGCATTGAATAAAGTTGGTCTCTCGCTAACAGGGGTGGCAACAGTGCACCAGCAAATCGCGTACGCCGCCGAAGAATTCCTAACGCCCCTCACACGCATCATTGTCAAGCAACTGCTAGAGCCTGAATATAAGGGCAGTTTGGGTCTCATTGGCGCCTGGGCTGATGGCTACCGCAAAACGACCGAGGGTGCCTACACTGAGACATGGCACTATATAGATCCGGCCGACGATCCCCCGGCTTATTGCAACGGTGAGTTGGGACCAATTGGTGGTGGAGGTTGCTTTGCCTTGGCACTCATTGCGTTAAGATGAGGAGAAGGCTGACCAAAAACAAGTGTATCCTAACAGAGACAACACCTTGAAGGGGAGCATTGTTAGTGCCCTCACCAACCAGACCCAGATCCTGAAGGGCTGCATCCGAGAGGCCAAAGCTGGCAAGATCCGCCGTGGTGAGAACGCGACCTGCGCCAATGCCGTCAAGTTCGTCGCACACTTCCACGGCGACATGGCTCAACCGTTACACGTTAGCGGCGTTGCGGCCGGTGGAAACTTCTTCCCCGTCACCTTTGCTGGTGCTACCACGAATCTACATGCGGTTAGTGATCCCTCTGTTTCATTCGTCTTTTATTTTCGCTCCGCGCGCGATGACTTTCGGGGTTGCAAAGCTGACCATTTCGGGCATTTGATTCTATTAGATCTGGGACGGAGCCATTATTTACCAGCTCGCGGGCGTAAAGTCCTTCAAGAATGATACCCTTCAGCCTTTCTTCAAGAACATCGTATCGCGTATCAAGCAAGACAACTTCTTCATCCCAACCGCAGATTGGGTATCTTGCACCGATCCTGGCAGACCGGCCCAATGTTCCCTAGTCTGGGCCCGTGATACCAACGAGTGGACTGTAAGCTACTCGTAGAGTCACTTTATTTCTGTAATAGCTACTTGTGGGAACACGAATTCCCTATTAGGGTGATGGGTGTGTTTCGGGAATATGCAGAACTCCTTAAAACCATGCCTATTTCATATGAGAGAGTAATTACTGACTCCAGTGAACTATAGTGCGACTACGTGTACTCCCAGATCTTCAACAACACCGACGTTGCTACGAGCGGTTACGCCGAGGGCGCTTACCCCATCGTTGAGATTCAGGTCGCTAAAGCGGCGCTGCGAATGGCTACTTGGTTCAATAGACTTGTTGATGGCCTCTACAAGGAGCGCGAGGTCGTTCTTCAACTCAACCCTAGTTGGGTAGGGGGACCTGCGAAGGGGGCGTAAACGAGTAGAAGAAGGCACAAGTAGGATATCTACTAGACATAATGAATAGTATGATGTGAGATGACAAATAGTAATGTGTCAGGTGATAAACAACTTAATGAGCAGATGGCGCTACTTTTCAATTGTTCATAGTACTACCTATTTTCCTTAATTCGAGTAGAGCCGGAGGAGACGGCGGCCGGCGGTAAGCTCAATCCACGTTTGTCGCAAGTAGGCACCAACATCGTAGCGAGAAGCAATACTCTCCTAGGCATAGGAGGTCAGACCACAGCTATAATCGCATTTGAGCATTAATCTAATGACACGCAAACGGGTAGCTCACAGAGGGGGTATGAAATTCCGGTCCGTCGTTCATGGCTAACCCTTCACGAGCAGTTAGTCAATTCATAGAAACAGGAAAATGAAAGCGAAAGGAAGCCGATCACTTTCAATGTCCACAGTCCGATTTACTAGTCAAAGGGCGCACATCTGGTGGTCACCTGATAGTGTCTGTCAAAGCAAGCATAAATGCGATCGCAACACACAAAACAATCCTCCTTGCTATCCGTAGGAATCGTAGATCCGACAGAATTCCCCTAGGTCTTGATCATAGATTATTTTCTGGGATGTACTGGAAATTAGTGTGCTTGGTTGCTAGTTCCGAAAGCGGCCGGTGCTTGTCGTACTTGAATAGCCAGCGTGGCGCCCCGTCGATGAAGTTGTGTGTAGATGGGCGCGGGGGGTTCATTGGGGACAGAGCCTTGAGGCTCTGTTGCGGAGTTGCGTAGCTTCCACTTACTGCTTGTATTGGTTAGTTGAGAAAAAATTTAGACTTTTGTGATTATTGAAGAAAGAGTTTCGAAGTATACCTAGGTTTGCTTTGGAATTTGCGTTGACGATGTGGATATAAGTTGACGTAGATACTGAAACCGATAGAATAAATAAAGGAGCAGTTATATCATGCGCTTGATAGATAGAACATATCGGCGGTTTACAGAAAATCAGAATATGATGACGCAATTCTTTTGAACCACGGTCGACCAGAGCTTTTGGGCATAGATTAGATGGCATTCGCGATCCTTTTGTCGTCTGATCTTGGAGAAGAGAGAATGACGCGATAGATTTGACCACAATTAGAACGAAGAAAGTGAGCTTATAATCGATTATCTCTTCATTACTCTTGGGACGGTGTCAGATTCGTTACAAATGACATGCAGACTAGCATGCGTGACAGCACAGCTCATGCGGAAGCCACTGGACGGCAATGTAATTACAATACATGGGCAAGCCCTTCATGCCAGCTCTAGTTCCATTTCCTCATCCTACTCGTCAACCATGTCCTTTTTTTTTTTTTTTTTTTTTTGGGTAGTATTTGTCCAGCCCACACGGTGTTCCTCCATAGGCAATGGCAACCCTAATCCATCGACGTAGCATGCCATACTAGTAATCAATAAGGCGCCCTTCTTTGTTTCCTCCCTCCTGCGTATGTTGATCGAAAGAGTGGACATGACTCTTAGCGAGAACAAGCCACTGGTTGTAGTTCTTGCCTCTGGAGTTCCCACATTTGATCAGTGCAGGAGAGATCATCAAATCGACCTGTGGTGCATCGCATTCTTCACCATACTCCATTGTCGTTGGATCGAATCGATTTCCGTGGGCCACTACTTTGACATGATAAGCGCACCACGATTGGTTGGAGATTACCGCAAGCTCGATAGCTTTATCGATGATTTCCTCCACACTATGACGGAAAATCGTCGCATATTTCTCATTAGATAGCTTTTTCTTGGGAATGAATCGCGATATCGAGTATAGTTTCATCTTCAGGTGTCTTTCATACCTGTCGTGTACGCCTATTCCACCTTGTATTATTTCCCCTGTCTGTGCTCGCCAGGCGTGGTAATCCTCTGTCGAATCTATGATAATGTTTAGCAAGATAGGCATATTGAGTGTTTCGATGTATAACTTACTCCACCTGACTTTAAGCAACGTGGTGAAAGCAGCAGAAATTCTTTCTCCCCATACTATAGTAGAGTCCCATAGGATTTCCTCAGTGATGCGCTTCCATATCAAGGATTGAAAAAGTAGATGCACCTGGCCCTCAGTGCTAAGAATCTGTTGGTACAATGGGCTCACTCTTTCAAGCCTTGCCGCTTGATCGTGACTTAGTTGTTCCAGAGGAATGAGATCACAAAAATAAGTTCTGGCCAGATTCTTGATGGCGTATTGGAGACTCTTCCACTTTGCAGTCATTTCGGCATCGTCAACCACGAAGTTCTGCTTCGAGACTTGAGATCGTTAAGTTCCCCGACGGCGGCCTGCCAGTGTTGCTTGATGTCGTCACATTCCTCGATCGTTTTTTCCAGGGCTTCCTTGATGTCACGGAGCTTTGCGTCGTTTCGGTATGCTTTTTCGACGAAGTCCTTAGGCACAACTTCTTGGATGTTCGGGTTAATATCAACGAGCACATGATTTGGGTTGATCTGAGGGCCTATCCATCGTCAATACCAGGGTCGAATCCCATTATGTTGCTCTCTTAAGCCACTATGGTGTGGAGGCAGAGGTGGAGGCGGGTGGAGGTGCTGAGTAACCCTGGTCTATAAAGCGGTGTTAGGGGTGGCCTCTTGCTGAGCCTGGGCGGTACTGGTGGTCCCCAAATTATCGTCGGAAACGCGGTCGGTAGATCGACTATTATTTGCTATCGGTCCTCCGGTTCGTCTGTAATGATCTGACATTGGGCTTGTATGCGCCGCCTGTGAGACTGCGTCTTTCTCGACTCCTTGAGTCCGGTATGACGAGGAAAAGGGTTAGGAGAGTACAGACAGAGTAGGTTATAGATTATAAGAATGGTGTTGTTAGGGGCACTTTCCACGGCGGAGGAATTTGCATAGAAAGTAGTAATTATTTCAAGCTGTGTTGTCTTTTACCCTCAGCCTTACTAGACTACACTTCCTAAGTGTGTATTCGATTCGAAACTAGAAGGGAAGGTACGCAAGTGTGTTAGAACTACCTATCACGTACCTAAGTACCTAAGTACCTAGTGTAACAATTTCTTTATGCTATAGGTATTGTATTGTTAGCCCGGCTAAGGATGCAACTTACAGTAAAATATATTGTAAAACCATATGTTTAAAATATTGCTTAATAAAAAGTATTTTAAGTAAAAAGTTGTTTAATTATTATTAAAAAGTGTTGTTATAAAGTTATTTTTTTAAGTTTAGTTTTAAAAATTAAATATAAGCTTAAATTAAATAATAATAAAAAAATAACTAAATATAAAAAAAAAAGCTTATAATATAACTTTATAATAATTTTTTTTTTAATAATTTTGTTAATTACTTAGTTATTTAAATTGTTTTTTAATAATTAAATAACTTTTTAATAATTAAATAATTGTTTAATTATTTAGTTATTTTAATTACTTTTTAATAATTATAATAATTTAATAATTATGTTATATAACTTGTGCTTTTTTTTCAGTTATAACATGTTTTTTAATTTAACTTTACATATTACTTTATGTTTTTTTATTAACGTTTAAACTTTTTAACAAGTTTTTTTTTTATTAGTTTATAACACTTAAATATATAAAAGTGTATATTAAAAAAATGCAAGTATTTATATAACTTATATAACGTATTTTATAAACAAGTTGTTTACTTTTTACTACTTTTTTATTTTTAATTATTAATAACTTTATAATTAATTAAAATTTTATTAAAAACTAATTAAATTTTAAATTTATATTTAATTTTATTATTTTTTTATAAGTTTTTAAATTATAATTAACGTTATTATATTGTTTACATTATTATTAGCGTAATATATTTAATTTATTATTATTACAATTTTTTATAATAAAGCTTTTTTTATTTTATAAACGTTTAAATTTTTTTGTTTATAAAATTAAATTAATATATTAACATTTAATTTGTTTTTAATAGTTAATTAATAATAATATAAATTTTAATTAAAAAGCTTTTTTAATATTTAAAAATTTTGTTTTTTTATAACATTTAACTATATAATTATTTTAGTTAAAATTTTAAATATAAAAAAATTAAAAGCTTTTAAAATTAATAACAACGTTTTTATTTATATATTTAGCTTTAAAATTACTGTTTAAAAGTTATATAATATTAACTTTAACTTTTTAAAGCTTTTTAAAATAATGTATTTTTTATTTAAATAAGTTATTTTAAAACTTATATAAAAATTAATATTTAATTTTTATATAAGTTTTAAAATAACTTAGTTAATTAAATAACTTGTTTAAATAAAAAATGCGTTATATTATTTTACGTTTTTTATATTAATTAACATATATAATTATTATAATTAAAAAAATAACGTTTATTATAAACTTAGTTTTATTAAAGTTTTATATGCATAAAATGTTTAAATAACGCGTTTATTGTTTTAAATTTTTGCATAAAAACTTTTTAAAAGTTATATTTATATATATAACGCTGTTTAAGCTTTAAATAGCGTTTAACAAAGTTGTTTGCTTAAAACTTATTAATAATAATAACGTTATATAATTTTAAAAAAAATTAGCTATATTTTTAATATTATAAAAACTAAAAACGTATTTTTAATTATTTAAATTAATAATATATTTAAAAAGTATATTTTTTTTAATTAAATTAAAAACATATAAATTAATATATATGTTATGTTTAAAAAGTTTTTTAAAGTTAAATATAACGCATTTCACAAGCTAGTTTTGCACACAAGCAAGTTTCGCACTTTTCTTGGCGTGCCCTATAGGCCACTTTATATGCAGGAATACTTACTCCTTTTTATTATAACTTTGCAAAAAAAGGTTGTACAACAAAATAATTAGTACTATTAGATTTGCAATAAAATAATAAATCTAATAGTATTTTTTTTTATTTTGTAGCTATTTTATATGGGCGTATAGCATTAAAAAACAAATTTGCAAAAATTATTTTAACGTAATTTTTAATAACGTTTTAAATAAAATAGTTAGAAAATAAAAAAAAATATTATTAGATTTACTATTTTATTACAAATCTAATAGTACTAATTATTTTATTGTACAACTTTTTTTTGCAAAGTTATAATAAAAAAAAGTAAGTACTTCTGCATATAAAGTGGCCTACAGGGTACGCTAAAAAAAGTGCAAAACTTGCTTGTATACAAAACTAGCTTGTGGGATACGTTAATATAATATATATTTTATATAATAAGTTTTATATAAAACTAAAGCTTGTAAAAAAAAAAATGGTATATAAAATATATTTAAATAAATTATAGTAATATAAGCAAATAAAATTAAAAAAAGCATATTTATAATAAAGCGCTTTATATTTATTAAGTAAATATAACGTATAAACTATTATCAAACTGTTATATTAATAAAAAACGTACAAACTATAACCTACAAAGTAGTAATTATATTATATTTAATTTTAAAAAATTGTAAGCTTTACTGTTTTTTTTTTTTTTTTTTTTAGCTTAAAATCTTAGTTTATAGCATTAATATAATATTATAAAGCATTTTATATAATTATAATATTATTTTAAGCTTTTTTATTTTTATTATTAAGCGTTTATTAAATATAAAACTTTATTTTTTGTTATAATAAACAAAATATAAAAATATTACTTTTTTTTTTTAGTTAGTATACAACTATTAAAAAATAAATATAATTATTTAATACAATTATATATTATTTTAAAAAACTTTTTTAATGCTTATTATAAACTTAAAAAGATTTATAAAACTGTAATTATATATAACGTTAAAAAGTATGCTATTAAAAAACTTAACTATTAATATACTAATTTAGTTAATCGAAAAAAAAAAAAAATAAAAAACAAAAGCTTTTTTAAACGTTTTTAAACTAAAAAAAAAACAAATAATATTTATGCTAAAAACTATAGCTAAAAATAATTAAAACAAAATTTAGCGTTTTTATTAGCTAATTAAATAGTTATAAATTTAAATTTAATATTAAGCTAACATGTTTTTACTAAATAAACAATAGCGTAAAAGTATTAAAAGTAATATTTTTAACAGCATTAGCTTTAAACTTGTAAATATAGCTGCATAAAAAATGTTTAAACTTATTAGCTATTTAATTAACGCAGCTAACAAAACTATAAAAAAAAAACGAAAATTTAAAAAGCAAACCTAAATAAGTTTGCAAGCAATAAAAACTTTTTTAATAACTAGCTTAAAAAACTAATTAATAAGTTAAAAAAAAACTTTATTATTTTTTATATTAAACAAAGCTGCATACGTTATATAATATTTTTATTAAAAAAAAACGTTAAAAAATTTATTAAAACTTAATTTTGTTTTATTAAACGTTTATTTAATAAACTTGCTAAATTAATTTAAATTTTAAAAATAGCTTATTATAACTTAAATTAAGCTGCTTTAGCTTATAAAAAACTAAAAACTTTTTGTTTTAAACTTAATAAAAATAATAATATTTATTAATTTATTTTTTAGTTTAACAGCTTTGTTTAAAAGTTTAAGCTGCTTAAAAATAAATAGCTTTAAATTTTTTAAAGCTATATTAACATAAACTTAAATAGCAAAATTTTTAAAGCTAATACTAATTTAAATATAATTTATAAACGCTTTTATAACAAAATAGTTAAAGTTATATTTAATTATAAATATATTTTTTAATAACGCTAAAAAATTAATATTAATTATAAAACAAAAGCTAAAGCTAATAACTTAGCTATAAAAACTTTGCAGCAAGCTTTTAACAAACTTAACTTTATTAAAACAGCTAGCTAATTTAAACAAGCGCTAACTAATAAAAAAAAAAAAGTTTATTAAAACAATAATATATGTTTTAAATATAGCAAATTAAAATATAAAATAGTTAACTGCTTTAAAAAGCAAGCAAATGTAAACAAAGTTTAGCTAGCTAAAAAAAAAGCAAGCAACAATTTATTTAGCTTAAATAATTTAAAAAATTAGCAAAACTGTTAAAAATTTTTTTAATAGTTTTATTTTTTTTATTAGCTAAAATAAATAGCTAAAAAAAGTTAATATTATTTAATTAAAAAATATAATTATAAATAAATAACTTTAAAATAAAAACTATTATATTATATAATATTAAAACATAAATAAATTTATTAGTAAACAAAAAATTAGCTAAATAAATTAAATAATAATTTAATATATAAATAATTTATTTAAACTAATTAATATTTTTATTTAATTATTGCAAAAAAACTGCAAGCTTAATAAAAAAGCATTTAGTAGCTACTTTAAAAATTAATAGCTGCTATTTTAAAAACCAAGTGTTTTAAATAATAAATATAAGTTATAAAGTTATAATTAGCATAAATTAGCTTGTTAAGCATAACTTTTTTTTAAATTATAAAAAACAACGTTTAATATAGCTTAAAAATTAATCTGCATTAGCAAAATATTTTTTAGCTATTTAAATTTAACTACTAAATAAAGCTAAACGCTAAATTAATTTTAACGTTTAATAAAACGTAAACTAATAAAATTAAGCTTTAAAAAAAAAGTATTATATATTTTAAAAAACAAAAAAAAAAAGTTAGCTGCTGCTATAATAAGCGCAAAAAAATAAAAAACCAAGCTATAATTTAAAAAATTATAAAATAAGTTATAAATAATTTAAACTATTAATAATAAGTTAAGCTAACGCTAAAAATGTTAACTAAACTAATATTTATTAAGTTTATAAAATTATTTAAAAACAAAAAAATTATAAATATAAAAGCAGTTAAGCTTTAAAAAACGTATAATAAAAAGCGTATACTGTTTTTTATAAACAAAAATTTTAAGCATATAGCTTTAGTTTAACATTTTTTTTTAAAACTATTAGCATATTTAAAAAGTTTTTTTTTTAAAAAAAAAGCAAACATTTTATTTTTATTATAATTAAAACATAATATAGTTTTTAAACTTAATAAAAAAATATAAAACAATAAACTTTTAAAATATTAAATTTTAATTTAATATTTATTTTTAAAAAAAAAAGTAATAAACTAGCTACTAAAAATAAACTTTATTAAACTAGCTATAAAAGTAAACGCAGCGCTAATTTTATTTGCTTTTAAACTGTATTTATAAAAGCAAAAGTTTTATATTAATTACTGCTAGCAAAATTAATATTTAAAAAACAAAATAATTTTAACTTTAAATTTAAATAATATTATTTATAACTATTAAAATATAAAACAATATTTTAAATTTAACGTTATTAAAATTTTTTATTAGCTATATATATTAATTAACTTTTAATATTTTATAGCTTTTTATATTTAACAAAAAGTTTTTTAATAAAAAGTTTTTTTTTTTAGCTTTAAAATAAACTTAATTTAATAACAATTTTTTATTAATACTTAACTATAAAAACTGTTAAACAAATTTGTTAATATATATACTAATAATATATTAATATATTTAAAATTAAAAAAAAAGCATTAAAAACAATATAAAAAAATTATTTATTGTTTATATAAAGTTTAATTATAAAAAAATATTAAAAAATTCCGATTTAACGTTATTATAATAAATTATTTAAATGTTATTATAAAAGCTAAAATTAGTATTTAAATTAACTTAGCAAAAATTAAAGCTATTATAAACTAAAAGTTTAAAAATTTTAATAAAGTTAAAACAGTTTAATTTTTTTTAAAACTATATAACTTTATTTATATATTTATTTATTACGTTAGCAATATTATAAAACTATTAAACTAATTACTTAAAAAAAATGCTTTATTTAAAAAAAGCTTAAAACAAAAAAACGCTTTTAAAACTATAAAGTAATTAATATATTAAATATTAATATTAGCATTTTTTTGCTTAAAACAACTTATTTAAATAAAAACTAACGCATTAAAAAATATTATTAGCAAAATTATTTAGCAATAACAAAAAAACAAAAAATAAAAGCTTATAAAATACTTTTTTAAAACAATAACTGCATTAAAAAAAGCTTACTTTATATAAAACAAAAAAATATTAGCTATAATATAAACTTTAAAACATTATTGCTTAAAACTTTTAAAACAAAAATTTTTTATTGTTATTAATTATTAAACTTTTTTATACTTTTTAATTAAACATATGCTTTTAATATACTAAATCTAATAAACTAACTTTTTAATAAACTTTAATATTATTTTTTAATATAAACTTAAAAAAAAAAACGTAATAGTTAATATTTTATTTAAAAAAACAGCTAAATTATTTATAATAAAAGCATAAAAAGCTAAAAAACGCATTTTAATTATAATTAAACTTTAAGCTATAAAAAAACTAATAGCTGCTATAAAAAGCAACAAAATAGCATTTAAAAAAGCTAAATTAATAAAATTAATTAAAAAAAAAAACGAAGCTTAAAAGTTAAGCTATAAAAACTATTAGCTATAAATACTTAAAACCACTTTAAATAGTATTATCTTTTTATAAACAGCTTTAATTAAAAAGTTATATTACTTTAAAATTACTGCCTATTTAAGCCAAAATAAAACAATTAAAACAATTAAACAAAATTTTTATTAGCTTTATTTAAAGTAAAATATTAAAAAATATATATATAATTATTATAACTATTAAAAAAATAAAATATTTTAAAATAAAATATTTAAGCTATTATATTTAATATTAATATTGTAAACAATATAAAAACAAATAATAATAAACAAAAAAAACATATTAAAAAACTATTAAAGCTATAATTATATTTAAACTTTTATAAACAAGTTTAACTATTTGCTAGCTATATTTTTAAATAAAAAATTTAATACAGCAAAAACAGTAATAACATAATACTATTATTTTTTATATTAATTTTTTAGTATGCTAAACTGCTAGCTATTAAATAACGCAAAATTTTTTATATTAAATTTTATAAAAAAGATTAACAAGTTAATTAAAACAAAACATTGCAATAATAACGCCTATTATTTTTAAATATAAAAAGCAATCAAGTTTATTAACTAAAAACTTAACTAACAATTATAATTTTATATTAACAAATATTAAAATAATTAAAGCTTTTATTTATTAATATTAAATTTTGTTTATAATTTATTATAACATTTATTATTAAATATAGCTTTTTTAAAAATAGCTTTAAAAACTAATATATACAACTTATTGTTAACAAAACTTTTAAACAAAAAAATTAGCACGCTGTTATAAAAGCTAGCACTAAAACTAATAAAACAAATATAAAAGGTTTAAAAAATAGTATACGTATTAACAAAAGCAGCTTAAAAACAATAAAAATTATAAGCTAACAAAAAGCGCAAACTAATTAACTTTAAAATAAAAAAATAAAAAAATTTTTAAAAAAAAAAAGTTTTTTATATAACGCATCCTACAAGCTAGTTTTGCACACAAGCAAGTTTCGCACTTTTCTTGGCGTACCCTGTAGGCCACTTTATATGCAGAAGTATTTACTCTACTTTATTATAACTTCGTGAAAAAGGGTTGTACAATAAAATAATTAGTACTATTAGATTTGTAACGAAATAACGAATTTAATAATATTTTTATTTATTTTCTAACTATTTTATTGAAAGCGTTATTAAAAACTACGCTAAAATAATCTCTGCAAATTTGTTTTTTGAAGCTATACGCCCAAATAAAATAGCTACAAAATAAAAAAAAATACTATTAGATTCGTTATTTCATTACAAATCTAATAGTACTAATTATTTTATTGTACAACCCTTTTTCGCGAAGTTATAATAAAGTAGAGTAAGTACCCCTGTATATAAAGTGGCCTACAGGGTACGCTAAAAAAAGTGCGAAACTTGCTTGTGTGCAAAACTAGCTTGTGGAATGCGTTAAGCATTAACTACTTAGCTAAACTTATAATTTATAAAACTATTTAAAATTTTAAAAAAACAAAGCTATAACTACGTTTTAAATTTATTTTTATTATACAAAATAAAAAACTTATTTTATGCTAACTAACTGCAAAAAGCAAATAACAACTTATTATTATAATAAATTTAAACGCTTTTAAAACTTAAAAATATTAACAGAAAATTTAAATACAAAATAAACAAAATAAAAAAATTATGCTTGCACAAAAAATATTATATATTACAATATTAAATCTTTTAGCAAAAATATAACTTTAACAATATATAATATTTAGCAAAAAACTTTAAAAATGTATTTGCTGCACTTAAACAATTTTATAAGCTACACCTTAAAGCTTTAAAGCTATTAATTAAACTAAAAAAATAAATATATACAGCTGCTACAAATAAACACGCAAAAAACTACCTAAATAACAATATAGCCAAAAAGTTAAAAAAAGCTATAATAACTAAACGCTATATTTAACATTAATATAAATTAAAATCTGTATTTCCGTTTTAATAAAAAAATATAATATATAAATTATTACCAAACTGTTATATCAATAAAAAATGCACAAACTACAACTTACAAAGTAATAATTATACTATATTTAATTTTAAAAGATTGCAAGCTTCGCTGTCCTTTTTCTTTTTTTTTTTTTCAGCTTAAAATCTTAGTTTATAGCATTAATACAATGTTATAAAGCATTTTACACAATTGTAACAATAAGTAGCTAATTAAAATAGCGCTAATAAATATAAAATAAAAGCGCACTTTAATATAAGCTAAAAAAATTAAGTTATATAGCTATATATATAATTATAAAACTATTTAAAGTTTAACTAAATATATATATATAACTAGTATTATAAAACACATATAAATAAAAAATAATTTTTTAATATACGTTTTTAAAAATGTTAGTTTTATTTTATTTTATAAACTAAAATTTTATTAAAATTATAAGCTTAATTTGTTTATAAAACTAATGCTTTAAAAATATAGCAATACGTTTTTATATTTTTATTATTAGCTATACTTTTTTTTTATTTTTATTTTTTATGTCACGTTTAAAAAGTCTTTTAAAGTTAGGTACAATATAATATATATTCTGTATAATAGGTCTCTTATAAAACTAAAGCTTGTAGAAGCAAAGAATAGTGTGCAGAGCACACCTAGATAAATTATAGTAATATGGGCAAACAAAATCAGAAAAAGCATACTTTAATTGGTGGTTTAGTTAGTAGTGCACCTAAATTATAACGTTTTATTATTACGTTATATTTTAACGTTTATTAAATATTTATTTAAACGTATTATAAATTATTTTAATATTTTAAAACTTTTTTAAATTTTTTTTTTAAAAACCTATTAAAATTAAATAAGCTAATATAATTATTATTAAACATAAATAAAAATGCTAAATATATAAAAATTAATAAATAAAAACTTATTAAATATTTATAACTTAGCTTGCGTTTTTTAATACTTAATAAAAAAGTTAGCTATTAATTATATTTATTATAAAAAGCAAAAATAATATAATAAAAACTATGCTAACTAGCTGCTTTAAAATAATATTATTACTTTTATTTTTAATGTTGCTAACAAAACTTTTAACGCTATTGCTTTTTTTTTAATACCTGTTTTTAATAACGCTTATTTTTTAATTGCTAACATTAAAATAATTTTTAATAAACTTATTAAAAACTATTTTAATAAATTAGTTATTTAAACAGTTTATAGCATTAAATATAACATATTGTTTATATAAGTTAATAAAACAGTTAATAAGCATTAATTAAAAATAGTTAACATTTAACTAATTAAAAACAAGTTTATTTATATATATAATTTAGTTAAAGCTTTAAAAAGCAAATTTGTTTTAATTAAATTAAATATATAAACTTTAGTTTTATAAAACTATTAAAAAGCGCTTGTAAAAGCTTATTATAAAAGTATTAATTTTATAAAGTAGTTTAAAAACTAAAAAATAATATATTAATAAGCTAAAATGCGTAAGCTATTTAAAATAATAAACAATTTTATAACAAAAAACTTTTTTAAAACAGTTAATAATAAAATAGCTTTAAGCTAAGCTTAAGCTTAATTAAACAAGTTAATAAAAAATAAGCTTTTAAAACAACTAAAAACTACTTTTAATTAATTAGCAAAGTTTTTATAAATATTTTTTATAATTATATTTATAAAAGTAAAAAAACTTTAAATAACTAAAAATTAAACAATATTTATAACTAAAGCTTAAAATTGTTAAAACATAAATATAAATATAACTGTTTATATTACAACATTTTTAATTAAACTTATAATTAAAAATTAAAAACATATGTATAATAAAGCGCCTTATATTTATTAAGCGAGTGGCTAATTAAAACAGCGCTAATAAATACGGGACAACAGCGCACTTTAATATAAGCTAAAAAATTAAGTTATATAGTTATATACATAACTATAAAATTATTTAAGGTTTAACTAAAAGTATATATATAACTAATATTATAAAGCGTATATAAATAAAAAAACTTTTTAATAAATAAATTAAATAAAAAATAACTTTTTAATATACGCTTTTAAAAAGGTTTAAAAAGCGCTTTTAAAAGCGTTAGTTTTATTTTATTTTGCAAACTAAAATTTTATTAAAGTTATAAGCCTGGTTTGTTTATAAAACTAATGCTTTAAAAATATAGCAATGCTTTTTTATACTTTTGTTATTAGCTATACTTTTTTTATTTTTTTATTTTTTATTATTATATTATATTTTAGTATTAATTAAACATTTATTTAAACGCACTATAAATTTTTTTAGTACTTTAAAACTTTTTTAAGATTTTTTTTTAAAAACTTATTAAAACTAAACAAGCTAGCACAACTATTATTAAACATATGCTAAAGTACTAAATATATAAAAATTAGTAAATAAAAACTTATTAAATATTTATAACTTAGCTGACGTTTTTTAATATTTAATAAAAGCGCTAATTATTAATTGTATTTATTATTAAAAGCGAAAGCAATATAACAAAAACTATATTAACTAACTACTTTAAAATAACGCTACTACTTTTTTTTTAGCACTTGTTTTAATAACGCTTATTTTTTAGCTGCTAATATTAAAACAACTTTTAATAAACTTATTAAAAATTATTTTAGCAAATTAATTATTTAAGCAGCTTATAGCGCTAAATATAACGTGCTATTTATATAAGTTAATAAAATAGTTAATAAATATTAATTAAAAATAGCTAGCACTTAATTAATTAAAAACAAATTTATTTATTTATATAATTTAGTTAAAACTTTAAAAAGCAAACTTGCTTTAACTAAATTAAGTATATAAACTTTAGTTTTGCAAAACTATTAAAAAGCGCTTAAAAAAGCTTATTATAAAAGCATTAATTTTACAAAATAGCTTAAAAACTAAAAAATAATATATTAATAAGCTAAAGTACGCAAACTATTTAAAATAACAAATAATTTTACAGCAAAAAGCTTTTTTAAAGCAATTAATAATAAAATAGCTTTAAGCTAAGCTTAAACTTAGTTAAACAAGCTAATAAAAAATAAGCTTTTAAAGCAACTAAAAACTATTTTTAATTAGTTTAGCAAAGTTTTTGCAAATATTTTTTATAATTATGCTTATAAAAGTAAAAAAAAAGCAAGCATTTATACTACTTTTAATAAAAAAACTTTAGATAACTAAAAATTAAATAGCATTTACAACTAAAGCTTAAAGTTATTAAAATATAAATATAAACATAATTGCTTATATTACAATATTTTTAATTAAACTTATAATTAAAAGCTAAAAACATATATAATTTTATAATATGTTTTAATTAAAAAAACAAAGTTTTATTTAAAAAAGCTATTTATTAAAAAGCGTTATAAGTTTATTTAATAAAAAAAATGGTAGCAAATTATTAGCAAAAATAAGTAAAAAGTTTTTTAAAAACAGCAAAAAGCGCCTAAGCTTAACTAAAAAAAAAACTTAAACTATTTAAAAAAAAAAGTAATATATGCTATTATTAATTTAACAATTTTAAATATAATTAAAAATAATTTAAAAATGTTTATAACGTTTAATTAAACATTTTAATTAATAACTATAAAGCGCTTTATTTAATAAACTATAAAAATTTGTTAATGCTAAACTTTTTTGTTTTTATAAAAAATAAAAAAGTAGTTAATATAAGTATAAGCTAATTTTTAATTTTAAAATTAAAAAAAAAATTTAAAAAAACATGTTATTAAGCGCTTAAAATAAAAAAACAAAAAACTTTATATTTATTAAAGTAGCGCTTATTAAAAAATTTTATATAAACATTATTTTAAAGTTAAAGCTATAAAAAAGTAGCATATAATATTATAAACAAAATTATATACTACAGTTTAAAAATAAAAAAAAAAAGTATATTTATAACAAAACTTAAAAAACGTTATAACTTAGTTTTTTTAAATATAAACTTATTATTGTTTATTTTAATTATGTTTTAATAATAACTATATTTTTGTTTTTACAAAAAATATTAGCAAGCGCTGCAAAGTTTATACTAAATGTTGCAAGTTTAAAACTAAAACGTTTATAAAAACTTTTAAAAAACTTTTTAAAACTTAAAAAAAATATAAAAAATATATAATATTTGTACGCTTAATATTTAAAATTAAAAGCGCTTAAAGCTTTAGTTTATAAAACAAAAAATATAAAAATAAAAAAGATTTTATGTTTAAAATATAAAAATTGTGTGCAAACGTATATATATTAAATAATTTTATAAAAAACATTAAAACAGCGCTTAGTAAAGCCGTTTTAAAAAGTTAATTAAAACCTGTTTAATTATTTTAAAAGTTTTAATAACTTTAACTAGTTATTTATTTTAAAAAACAAATTTAATAATTATATTTAAGCGTACTTTTTAGCAAAAAAAACATAAAACTAAGTTTTTAAAACTATTTTATAATTTAAACGTTAAATAATATAACAATTTTAGCTTTTTATATATAAAATAAAAAGCAATAATAATAAAGCTATAATTATAATAACATGTTTTATTATTAAATAACAAATATTATTAAGTAATAAAAGTTTTAAATTTTCTAACCTTTTATTATTTAAACTTTATTTTTTTTATTTATAACAATAAAGCACGCGTTAAAAAAAACTAAGTTATTAACTGCTGCTTGCGCTTTTAAACGCAATTTTTACATCTTTATTTATAAGCTTGTAAAAATATATAACGTTTTTAATAAAATTTTTTGCTACAAAATTGCCAGTGTTACGCTTTAACGCAGCAGCAAAAATATAAAGTTAAAATTAACCAACTTTAAAAAGTAAGCAATTATACAGTTTATAATTTATTTAAATTTAAAAGCGTTTTTTTTTTAAGTATATTATGTTTAAAATATAGCTAACTAATTATTAGTTAAACAAAATAGCTAACTAGTTAAAAAGTGTTAAATAACACGCTTTATAAACTATATACTAGCTTTTTAAACGCGTTTAAACTATTAAATTAACTATAGCTAAATTTTTTGCAAAAATTTTGCTAAATATAACGCGTATTATAAACGCATAAAAAAGATTATTAAGCGTAAAAGTATTACAAAAAAAAATATATATAATTTTAATAAAATAAAATTTATAATAAGCATAATTATAATTAATATAGTTATAACAAGTATTAAAAAGCAAAATAAGCTTAAGCAAGCTTAATAAAACAATCAAAATTAGTTTACAACTGTTTGTTTAATTAATTTATAAAATTAGTTAGTGCTGCTTTTTATTATTTTAGAAAAAAAAACCTATTTTGCTTTTTAATATTATAATAGCTTTTTATTACCTAAATAGCAAATTGCAGTTTTATATAACAACTAAATTAATAATAATTTCGGTTTAAAATAAATTAAACATTTTAATAAATATATTTAACTGCGTTTAACAAATATAAAACGTTTTTTTATTTTTAATAGTTATAAAAGCTATTATTTAAAAAAATTTAAAAATTATTGCTAAAAAAATAGTATTTTTATTAAAATAATGCTTATGCATTTTTTTTATAAATTTTAACTTTTAAACGTAGCATGTTTTAGCTTGTTAAAAAAAGCGTATAATATTAAAATTAGCAATATTATATAAACAAATATAACGCATATTTTAAAAAAAAACTTTTTATTTACTTTTTTTAAAGCTTATATTTAAATAATAACGCTTGTAAATATTATGTTTAAGTTTAAAGCTATTAGCTTTATTTTATTTAATTTAAAAATTATTATTTTAAAACTTAAAGTTGCGCTAATTTTTTTTATACTGTTATTAAAGCTTAAGTTATTTTTTATTATTTAGGTTTTAAAAACTTTTATTATTATTAAAAAAGCTATTTTGCAGTTTGTTTATTTAAAAAACCAAATCTTTAAATATTAAAATAGCTTGCTAAACAAAATTATTAACGCTATAAACTTATTATTAAAAGCTACATATTATTTATTGCATAAGTAAACGTTAATACTAAATAAGGTAGCTAAGCTTTAAAAAGCTAACTATATTTTTAATAAACGCTAAAAAACAAAAAATAAGCAATTATAAACTAGAAAAATATTTACTTAATTTAAAAGAACAGATTTTTAGGTTTTTAAAAAAAATAGTAGTTAAATAAATTAAAAAAACGGTAAAAGTAGTAGTTATTAAGTAAAAGCATTTATGTACGCATATTATTATAGCATATATAACAACATTGGTTATAATGCGCGCACTTATACAGTAAATATAAATACGTTTAATAAAAAGGATTTTAATTAATTTAAAGTAATTTAATTGCGTTATAGTTGTTTTTTTTATGTTGCAACCTAAATAGTGCTTAAGACTTTTGTTACTTGATAATATTTATTATTTAATAATAAAACACGTTATAAAAAAACATAAAATATAAGCAATAAATTAAA
Source organism: Xylaria digitata (assembly GCA_022495195.1). Lineage (NCBI taxonomy): Eukaryota > Fungi > Ascomycota > Sordariomycetes > Xylariales > Xylariaceae > Xylaria > Xylaria digitata. Next base: position 113,907 of record MU377095.1, read on the forward strand.
AACAAAAGAATTAATTTAAAAACTTTATTAGCGTATATTAAAAAGCTTATTAAAAGTTTTAAACAAGCTAAAAAAAAAATTATTAAAAAAACTATTAAAATGTTAACTAGTGTTAACTTATTAAATAAACTATAGCTAAAAGCTGTACAAGTTGTAATATAGTTATATAATATAAGCTTTTTAAAAAAATATAATATGCGCGCCTTATATAAAGTTTTTAAGCGCTAGTTTATACAATATTTTTAATAATATATATTAAAAGCAATTAAAAACTTAATAAAAAACTTAAAGCTAAATTAAAATAAAATATATACTTATAAATATAAAGCATACTTTGTTAAAAAAAATAAAAGCGTTTATAAAAACAAGCGTAATTATAAAACCTAATTTTAAGCGCATATAAAGTATTTAGTAAGCTATAAAGCTATTAACTTGTATTATATATAAATATTTTAGCTGCAAAAAGTTATTATTATATAAAATATTAAATTTAACAAAAAGCTTTTTTATTATAAAAAACAAAAGCATTTAGCAATTAAAATTAATAAAACATAAATTAAAAAATTAAAATGCTAAATAAAATTTTTAAAATTTTTTTTAATATAACAAATATATAATTATAAACAAAAAATATAATATATAAATTAAATATTAATGCTTTTAATAAAAATAAAAAAGCGTTTAACTTATTTAATAAGCTTATTATTGTTTAGCAAAAAAAGCAAAAGTTAAAAATAAGTGCGCTTAATAAACTTATTTAAAAAAGCATAAAAGTTTAAGCTTATAAAAATTAGCTATATAAACTTATAACTTTTTAAAAAATATTAAAGTTTAAAAAGCAACAGCTTAAAATTAAAAATAATAGCAGTATTTAATAAGTTAATTTAAAAACGTTATAAAAAACTAATTTATTAAGCGTATAAAAACAAAAAATAATAAATAACTTAAAAATTAAAACATTTTAAAAAACAAAAAAACAATTAATTAAACAAAAATATAAACAACAAATATATTTATTAACGTTATAATTAAGCTGTAAAATAAAAAGCTAAAAATTTAAAAATATTAAAAAAAATTAGTGTTTAAAAAATTAAAACAGTAATACAATTTTTATAACAATAATGTTTATAAAAAACAAAACATTTTTTTTAATTAAAAACGCTTTATAAAAAAATAAAAAATATAAAACATTATATTTTATATTTATAACAACAATAAACAAAAATAAATTAAAATAATTAAAATTAAAAACTAATTAAATTTATAAAAAAATTTAAAGCAAACGTTTATAAAAAATTTTAAAGCTTAAAAAAATTAAAAACGTTTAAAATTATATTTAAAAAGTTTGTTAAAAATGCTTTTTTTTTGTTAAAATAAATGGTTATATATAAGTTTAATAATAAAAGCTATTTTAAAATATATAAATTTAAAATAATAAAAACTTTTTGTTTAATAATAATAATAATAATAATAATAATAATATAAAACAATATAAAAGTTAAACAATATAATATAATAAAAAAGTTTATTTAAAACAACAAAATAAAGCTTTTTAAACATGTTTTATACAAGCTAAAAACTTGTTTATATTATAATATAAAAATTTTTTTAAAGTTTTTTTAAAAATTAATATAAAAGCTTTACTTAAAAAGTTTTGCTTATTTTATATTAAAAACTAAAAAATGCTTATAATTTTTTATATTAATAAATTTTTAATTATTTATAAAAAAAAAGCATACTAAACTAATTATAAAAATAATTAAACATATTAACAGCGTTTATAAATTAAAAAACAAAAACAACATATTTTAGTTTTTTAAAATTAAAATAATTAAAAACTACAAAAAAAAAAAAAATTAATTATTTTAATATATAATTAATATATTAAAAAAATAGTAAAGCGTTACAATTTTAATAATAATAGCTAGTTTTTCATAACTTTATTGCTAATAAAAAAGCTTACCAGATTTTTAAAAAAAATAATTAAGTAGTTTATTAAAACGTATTAAAAGCGCATTAAATTAATTTTATATAACGTTATTACATTAAAGCTAAATATTGCTTATACAGTTATATAACTATTAAAATTATTAAATAATTTAAATAATAAACATATATAAACAGTTAATTAAATTATTAAATATTTATATAAAACATAATTTTTAAATATAATATATAGCGTTTAAAACTTAAAAATATAAGCATTTTTAATTGTAAAAAATGCATTATTTATAAATAACTTAAAAACTAAGCATTTTTTATATAGCTATATAAATTTTTTTTTAATAAAACAATAATATAAAAAACAATAAAACAAAACATTATTGCTACTTTTATTACTAAAGCTAAAATTAATATTTTTAGCTTAACTAAAAAAAAAACTATAGCGTTATAAAAGCTATACAAAAATATTTAGTTTAATTTAAACGATTTTTAAACTATAACGCATCCCACAAGCTAGTTTTGCACACAAGCAAGTTTCGCACTTTGGCTTGGCGTACCCTGTAAGCTACTTTATATGCAGGGGTACTTAC